>JAJLTW010000059.1:0-71716 GCA_030564125.1 Myxozyma lipomycoides
GGGGGTTGATGGCAGGACGCTGGACATTGCGTGCAGAGATCCTGCCGATGTAAATTCACCTATTACGATGGCATTTTAGACAGTGCGCTCTTAAGAATATGAGAGGGGCTGGGGAACCTTCGTTCGAACACGACTTCCCACCGGGATCGGACATGCTAAAAGAGGTTTTAAGCGGACCTTTTCCCATTGAACGCTTGGAAATGGAACTTTCATCTAGGCTGCGGGGATGGGAACAACCTCAGGAGCCAGAGTAGAATATTCGAAGCGGATATAGTTGCGGATAGGATAGTTTACACAACCTATGTACAAGAGCTGCGGATCAGGGCAAACTTTAGTATGAATTCGACACATATTTCTGCAATAAAATGATAGCTTTTGGGCTTAGACATGGCAAGGACAGCTGGCAAGTTGTAGGTCTAAAGCTGTTCATGAATTGCCGATTGTGCCAATACTTATTGATGCCGTTCTTGCTTGATCGATAATAACCGATAATTATCGGCAGCACATGAGTTAGCCGATGCGATATCATCAATATCGTATAAAATTCCAACTGGAACCAGCTTTAA
Source organism: Myxozyma lipomycoides (assembly GCA_030564125.1). Classification (NCBI taxonomy): domain Eukaryota; kingdom Fungi; phylum Ascomycota; class Lipomycetes; order Lipomycetales; family Lipomycetaceae; genus Myxozyma; species Myxozyma lipomycoides. The sequence continues at coordinate 567 of JAJLTW010000059.1, forward strand.
CATATAAATAGGGCATAGGGTGGGAATATTTAATAATGGATTTTCTTAAAATAATAACTGTAAAAATATAAATATAAAAAATTTGAAATCGAGAAGGCAACGCTCTCATAGTATAATTGGAGCTTTTGCGCGGCTATTGGCGGTAAGTTCGCCAAATAGGCTCTAAACGTCCACAATATGCAAGAATAGTCAGTGCAATTGACTTAAAACTTTTCAAAAATGTAACAGACGCTTTCGTATCGCGCTGAATTTCAGTTAGGCATTGCCATCCTCAACTGGCTACCAAGACGAGCTCTGATTCGCGACGCGTCGTCAAGGACGCGTCCGACACAACGAGTATCGACATTATCACTTTCTCTTTCCACACTTTAATTTACCAATGCGGCTTTTGCTTTCCATACACTTAACTTTACTGTATTCAATTGGCCATTACAAATTAACCAATCGCGTGCGAATTATCGGCCAATATTATCGCACAATTGACTATAATTATGGCAAAAACCTACTGAGATCGTATCTTGCACAGCCCTTTACGGTAAGTAACAGTAGATCAATTGCTGATTAGAATAAAACGCGTTAAGAAATAAATTACGCATACATAACTATTCTAAGCTAGGTCTAGTTGGCTGATGAATGGTCTCAATATATGTATCACTCCACTCTTAACGCCCAAATACTCTCTTTCACAATTTCATCAGATTCAGCCATAACTTTCCCAACATCTTTAAAGCCCATTGATTGTTAAAATGCCACGGCAGCAAATTTAGAGTCGTATGGTGATAACACGACCGTAGTACCGCGGTCATGGTGCAGTCGTTGAGGAGTCTCAATTACTGCGCGTATTAACTGCCGACCAACTCCCGTTCGTCTTACTTTGTCACGAAAATCATAAAACAAATTATTTTTAAATATTGACGTGTCATCTGTCGTATTTGCATCGGCTTCCATGAATTTCATCCCGTCTTCTACTGAAATGGACCCAAAGCCGTCGTAGTCGCAAGTCACTCTTGATCTCCAAGATCGTGATCCTTTTGCTTAATGCCAGCAAATGTCATTCCTTGTTCATTACATATTCTGTTCACCGAGACATCATCCGCAAACTCGACTTCTTGCGAATTGCGAGCTAAATCCCCACGGTGTGGTCTGCAGCGCGTGCAGTCGTATTGTCTTGTATTGTGCCACAGCAGCAGCCTGTTCTTCTGCAATCGCAAGACTTCGAAGTACAACTACTACCTCAACCATATTAAAACAGCTTGAACACTAAATGACAGTGCATGACAGCCCTACGGAGCTTCTATACGGCTTGTGTGGTTTTAACACGCGCCGTGTAAATTTTGAGCCGCACGTTAAGTTAGCAATCCAAATAGTTGATGGATAAAATGACTCTATTTACAGAAAGCTACCAAAGCTAGTAGTCATTTTATAATACTCTCTAATGACCAATTTTGAAACTCAGAATATCGTTTCGGCCAGCCGTGACGACGTCATTCTTCGCAACACGAACGCCGCCGAGACCTTCCACAAACGCGATTGGAATATCACCCATAATCCTCCGCACTACTGACGCGACCTGGGTTCCTGATTTGACCAACACACAGTCATTGAACACGCTTTCGTCCGTAGCAGAATTTGTAAAGTTGTGAATGTTGCGCACAGAGAAGACTGGAATTAGATCTAGTGTCGCAGCAGCGGCTTGGAGTGCTTTAACTACTCCTGTGCCTTCCCATCTGTAAAATAACGAATCTCGCATTGTGTCTATGCGAGCAGCTAGTCGCTCGTCAAGTGGCTTTAAATTATATTTGTTTTCCACATCGTCATCTCTGGTGGTCACGTCTTCGTCGTTATCGTCATAATGTACATATCCTTGCTTGACCAGCTTTCGAATGAAGACCTCGGAAATAGCCGAAGTAAATACGAGACGTTCTTTAAACTTGTATTTATATGAAATTCTGTATATGCATCTATCAGAATCTGGATGATCTATTTTGTTCAATGCTAGCACAGTTGGGAACTTTTCGTCCACAAATGCAGTCACCTTAGATGTTTGTCAGTATTTCTCTTGGTAATTCTTGTAATCGGTCATACCATTCTTTGGATCGTGGCGTCATCCCATTCTTCCAACGGTTGGGTGAGCTTTATCCGGTCAAGCATTCGTTGTACAACAGAAGCCGTACTACCGTATCCACTAAACTGGTTTTGTAGTGTATCCACAGCAGTTGATTCTAATGTCAGTATCGACTCAACAAGAAAACTGCAATAAGATCTTTACTTGTAGAGATGTGCCGTCGTTTGATTGAGCCCCTATATCTTTTTAGTATTTATTTTTATTTCAAAGATTTCATTCGTACCATTTTTCCATCAAATTCCCATAAATCCATCGCATGATCTCGCCACGCAACCACTTGACATCTTGCAATGCATCATATCCAGCTGTTTCTTTTCCCTCAGCATCTGTGCTTCCGCTCACGTCAACCACATGTATCAACGCATCAGCATGTCGCAAGTCATCCAAAAACTGCTAGTCAATAACTTCCTAATGCTGTGAATTATCTGGTACTGACCTTATTGCCCAACCCGCGTCCTTCATGTGCTCCAGGAACAAGCCCAGCAACATCAAGCAGCGTGATAGGAATATATCGTTTCCCATTTTTACAACTTCCGTAGTTCGGTTTACATAGGGCTTCTTTGCCGAACCTCGCACATGCACAGTCAATTAATAAGTAGCCTGTTGCTTTGTTCGGATCAATCGTCGTGAATGGGAACGCCCCAGTTTTAGCACTCGCGTCCGTCAAACCTTTCTCGTTAGTACTACTGGAACCAAATCATCATTGAGTCAAAACGTACTATTCAGCCTGCGTAATTAGTAAATCTCAGGTTCCTTAAATTGTCAGTTAACTCACATTGTAGATTTGCCGCTACTCGGCTTACCGACCAGCCCAATTAATGGATCTCTCGGCATCTCAAATTACACCTTTGAATATTATAATGTATGCATTGACAATAGCTTTTCTCTTGTCTGTCTCAATTGTTACAAGCAATCATTGAGGATTGTTTCTGGTCCAGCATGGCATTGTGGCAACGTTAGGGTAATTGACCCCTGAGCGAGCAAAAATCACTAGCCATGAAGTTTATCACTTACAGATCAATTTAACTTAAATTATTGTACTTACAAACAATCATCATTCAAATATTATAGGTATTGAATTTTTTGTTCTATTACCAACGTCCAAAAAGTCTAAAAATATTATGGACATCTAAAGAATTACTAGTCGTGATATCGTCAACAAAAACCAAAGTTTTCCCCCAACTGAAAAAGAAGGTGTTCAAAACATTATGAATACAAAGGAAATTGTCAATTTCTCAAGTCAAAAACTTTCTTCTTACAAGACAAAAAGTCCCAAGCCAAAAGACAGGGAAACAACAATAACAGGACCAAAGTAGTAGTTAACTGGGCCGGCACGGACGCTAGCAGCCGCAGCAGAAGACGAGGTTGCAGAAGCAGCCGCGCTGGTTCCGGAAGACGGGTTAGAAGTTGAAGTGCCGGCAGATGCTGACGAGGCAGCAGAAGTCGACTTGGCAGAAGAAGCAGACGATGAGGTGGCGCCAACGCTGAGAGAAGTTCCCTCGTTAGAAGCGTAATCGGATGGAGTCCACTGGTTTGAAGGACCGTCAGTTCCAAGAGGAGTACCAGCACCGCTAGTGAGGTAGACCGAAGCCTTGGCAGGCATGTCGGGCAAGGTGTTGTTAGCTTCCCAGATACCTTCCTCATAGGCAGGGCAGGTCGAAGCGTTGTTATCAGCGTGGTAGCCACCGTCACCAGAAGGCATCTGGGTAGAGTTGAACATTCCCTGAAGATTGTAGTAATCGGTAAGCAAAGTCACTGAGCCCAAGTCGGCGGAAACATTAACCAAACCGTAGTTGTTTGCCTCCTCGATGTATTCGTAAACAAGACCGCCCGAAAACACAGGAGTCATCTGGCTCGAGTAAACAGCCTTGACCTCAGTAAAGGTACGGGGCTCAACCAAGTTGCAACCGTACTCGGAGAAAAAGAGCGGGATCGAATAGTTGTTGAAATTGGCAACCTTGGTGTTGTAGCCAGAGATGGTGTAAGACGAGGCACCGCACCACGAGTAATCATTCAGACCAAAGAACTGGGCACGAGTGTCCTCATCTCCACAATTGAGGTAGTGAGCAAGCTGGTATCTGTTTTGGGCAACATCAGCAGCGCAATAACCGACTGGGATAGAGCGAGGCGACTGAGCAGCAATGTAGGCACGCATGTCACGAATAACAGCTTTGACAATAGTGGCTGACTCGGTAGTGTTGACTGAGTTGACGACCTCGTTACCAGCGTTGAAACCGATGACGTTGGTGTAGTTGGAGAATGCATCGATGGTCGCGAAGTTGTGCTGCAGCAAAACCTCGTTGTACGAATAGTACGGGTAGTCCCGGGAAATAGCATCAAGCGAGGTAGCAACGTCAAGCAATAAATACAGTCCGGCATCAGCAAGCATGTCCATGCAAGCAGAGTGATCTGCCGAGTTGTCGACGTGGTACACACGGATGGTGTTGAGGCCTAGTTCCTTTAGAGGTATCAGCACAAGACCACACAATATTGCACAACGAAAGCCGACATGGACTCACCTTCAAATAAGGAATATCACGTTCGCAGACAGTAGCATTCGCGAGGGGATCAGTGGGATTGCCATCGATGTCAGGCGGTTGATAGTCCACCCCTATCGGGCCAGTTAGCTGATTTTGACCGGGGACAACAACAAACAGTCGTAGCTGCACAGAAACAGCCCAAGAAAGACTATATCCAGATCATAAAACCACTTACCCTTCATATAAAATCGGTCACCAGTAACTGAATCAAAAAAAGCTAAAAAGAAGGATTTAGCGTTGATTACTCACGTCGTTGTTGTTGTGGATTCGGAGTTTCGGCCCATGACTTACCATTGCCGTCAATAACGAGCGGATTGAGCTCCTTGGCAGCAACAACTGAGGCCAAAAGGCCGAGAGCAACAGCAGAGAACTTCATTGCTTTCTCGTGAAATTTGCAGACTGAAAAAAAAAGTCGAGGAAGTGGACTCGTTGCAGCAATGAATAGCGAGGCAGGTGTGGCCGAGATGGCGATGCGCGCAAAAACTCGGTCGGGGAGCGAACACAAAAATTATGTACTGTACAGTACACGCTCGGGGCCACGAGAGCTTATTTTGGGAGGGAAAGAAGACAACAGACGCGTCGCACGACAATGCTCAACCAGACAGAGGCAGATGTGGTTTGTTTATTATGAGAATTGCATTCAATGGGACTTCTACGACCTCGCATAATCACCTTGCTTTCGTCTGTTTTGACGTCTGAGACATCGGCCGGTTGTTTATATTTGCTCCTGTGACTTAAGAAATTACGTAACTTTCCTTTGCGTGCGGCTTATTAGTTACTGTCCCAATCGGGGCACAACTGGGCCATGTGCCAATGCTGGCTCGAATGGTCCATATTGGCTATTCATATTGATATATGTATTATGATGCTTTTTTAAAACAAAATACTGCTAATTTAATAAAATGCGAATGCTACTGCGCTATTTTGGCTACTCGCCTTAGGTTCATGCACTGCTGTGCTCATTACCGCTGTTTTTTCCCTTTTCAGACAAGGCTTTTTCTGCACGTATGTACTTCATATGTAAACAGCAAGCGACGACCGGGATTGTGTGCTTGGCACAGCTGCAGTTTATCAGCACAACGTGACAACACAAACATACTCCCCCGGTGACCAAGCTATTAAGCCAATTTGTCGCAGCAATAATTATGGCAGCTAGCTCGACCCATCGTCAATCAGGCAGTCACCCAACGCAGACCACAGTCTACCTCCTCGTGCCAGCCTCGTGAGCATTTAAAATTTCAGGGGCAAGCTTCGAGAAGAACGGGCTGTCACTGCTGCGAGGATTGTGACCCCCCCCCCTCTCAGCGAGAAAAAAAGGAAGAGGTCAGAAAATGTACGCCGTTCCACAGGCGCTTCGGCTTAAAAAGTAGATGCTTATTATGTATTAGCTTGAATTCGGTGTTAGGTCGGTTGATTGCGTCTTGACGCCACGGGCAGTTGACCTCGGAGTGATTCGCCGGCGAGAGCCAGCCTGATTCACCGAGTAATTATTAAATAGCACGCATAGATTACGACATGTCAATACCTTTTGGTTTTTGATTATAGAGATGCTGAAATAATCTATTCCTGCGCTTTCTTGTCTTATCGCAACAATAATTGCCGATTGATCGACCTCTCCTTTTTAAGTCAGTTGGCGCGTGAGTCGTTTCACGATGATACCCCAGGTCCTAATCTACGTCCATAAAACAAGCAATTCCAATCACTTCACCTCACTACATGGTTTTTATGCTTAAATTCTTGATTTGACTTGATAAATGTCCAATAACGACTCCCAGTAGGCTTATCATTGGTTGGCTCAAATCCACGCCGCACAGACCGGCAATCGTGCGATAAAACAGTACATAAAACAAGGCCAGCCCAGGCTAACAAAAAAATACGCAGCTCTTTAACACTCGATTGCAAAGGATTGGCAGTGAATTTGGGCGCAAATGGCATCAATCAAGACAATTTCAACTCTTCGTGATCTTAAGAAAGTCGGCTTTATTGTGCCGTCGTCGAATACGGCGTTAGAGCCTTTGACGGTTCAGATGGCTTCGTCAATCCAGGACAAGATTTCGTTCCACTTCTCTAGAGTCGTGGTTAGAGTCCTTGACACTGATGCCTCGTCGGTCGGCCAGTTTGACAATTCAAAGATGGTTGCAGCGGCAGAGCTTCTCAATGATGCTGATATCGACGCGTTGTTGTGGAACGGCACCTCTGGCGCTTGGTCTGGCCAAGGTGTCCGCGCTGATAACTCTATGGCCGAGGACATTGAGAAAGCTACCGGACAACCTACTTCTACATCAACTCTGGCTCAACTTGAGGTTCTTGAAAAGTACGGCATTAAGAACGTGGCCATTGCTGGACCATACGTCGACGGCCCGACCCAGGGTCTGGTTAACTTCTACACCGAGCTCGGCTACACCGTGTCCAAAACTTCTCAGATGAACGAGCGTGCAAATGTTGCATTCGGTAACTCCCCAATTGAGACTATCAAGCAACTCATCAGAGAAGCAGACCACCCTGATGCGGAGTGTATCATTATTGCCTGCACCAACTGGCCGGCAGCTCTGGTTATCGATGAACTTGAGGAGGAACTTGGTAAGCCCATCTTCGATTCTATTGCCGTAACACTTTGGAAGGCATTGCAGATGGTCAAGATTGACGTGCCAATTTTTGGTTGGGGTCTACTTTTGCGTGACGACCCAGTCCTGGCCAAGATCAACAAGATCCTGGCAAAGTTGAGACTTGACACAGACGGTTCGCGTACAACACTCAGACTCGATCTGCCCTCAAAGAACTGCTACGTTGACACCGTGTGTGCTGAAGATATGGCACCCGGTATCCCAGGCTTGAAGCTTAACTCGTCGTTGAACCAGCGTGCACTCAAGACAGTTCAGTGGATCGAGGATACTCACCAGCTGCTCGTCCAGCCTGATTGCGCTAATGCCCCCGTCAAGCCTCCTAAAGCACTTATGGGCGTCTACGGTGTCAAAGCACAAATGCTTGGTGGTATTTTTACTGGCGATGAGCTCACTGCGTGGATCTCAATCCATTATGTCAAGAGCACTCGGGAGTGGACCGAACAGGAAGTCAAGTATCTCTCCGATGCAGTTGCTGAGACCGAGAAGGTTTTGAAGGATGCGAAGTGGTTGTAAAAAAAAAGCGTGTAACATAAGTATATCAAATTTCTAAAGTAACTAATTTATCAATACAATATCTAGATTTAATCAGCCGATGCCAAAAATTTGGCAACACCTCGGATAAGCACATCGTAGTCGTCGTAGTGCATCAAGCCCGAGACCGCAATGACACCAACTGGATAGGCAACACCTTTGATAAACAGAGGGAATCCACCACCGAGACACGCATAATCTGATGGCTGAACAGCAAATTTTTCAAACAAAGAAGATCCTTGGATCTCCCAGAATGAACCCATGTACAAAGTAGAGTGACCCCATCGATTGACAGTCGCGCACTTGCGACCAATCCAAGTCTCGTTGTCGTACGCTGTATTGTCCTGAGATACCATGAAAAGAGTGTGTCCGTTCACCATGATTGATACCACAACTCCTCTAGCGGTATTATCTGTAGCCCGAGGTGACTCAGCCAAAATGAAATTGCCCAGCTTCAGAGCATCGGCGGCAGTCATCGATGTGAACTGATACTCCTGCTCATGCTTTAGCAACAGCGCCAGCAGCTCTGCGTCCACCGGCGTCCTAGACTTAGGGTCGTATTTCTTGTATACCTCAAGGAAAGACATATTGACTTGCGTACAAACAATTGAGTTTATCGGAGCCTTTGATGTGCCGATTGGCAAAGAATCAGGTCGAGAGCTGGGTGGGAAGCGTCTAGCGAAGGCGTGCGGCAACCCGAGATTTAAAGGTCGTCTCGAGGTGGCACTGATCATTGCCTGGCGGCACAAAGGGATCAGAACTACGATTCTACTCTACTGCAGTCACTAGTTTCAGCAATGCATCCGTTGATTGGCGGAGTGACCAGCTTATACTGAAGCGATAGGTAGTGCGCTTGTGTGACGATGACCCCCACGGCCCCCCACCCAGATGTGGAAGTTCCGAGTTTCGTCTATAGTTATCAAATGTACTAATAGTTATTTTATGTATTTCGGAGTGGGGTGGGTGAACATTTGAACAGGAACAATGCATGGCAAACTGCATTCACAATACGTCTCTAAGCCAATCTGACTCGGAGTGAACTTTCTTTACTCCCACGTTACAGCATCTGATTTATTTCTTTGAGCTCAAGAACTGGCGCACAGCTTTGACAATAATCTCATGATCCTCATAGTCCTTTAATCCAGAAACAGCAATCGCGCCGATCGGGAAATCGACGGACCTGATTTTCAACGGGAATCCACCACCAGAGTGGACGTACTCAGATGGAGACACTGAATAGCGCTCAAACACCTTCAGACCTTTTGCTTCGGATGCAACCTTAATGAATAAAGTCGAGTTCGACCACTGGCGGACAGTATTGATCTTCTTGCGCAACCATTCATCGCAGTCCTGTACTGTGCGTCGCTGAGAATAATGGAAGATTCTGTGGCCGTAGATTTCTATTGCAACAGCGATGCCGGAAGCCGACTTATCTTCGTGCTGTGGTGCAAATGTGAGGATCGTAGTGCCGAGCTCGAGAGCATCTTCAGCTGAGAATGCGTCAAATTGAAGCTCTTCTTCCTGAGCAAGCAAGACCTTCGACAGCGTTGCACCTATATGAGGTTGAACAGTAGATGCAACACTGCGATTGAATGCGAGAACCAGGTCTTTAAAGTCGGACATTGCAACTGAATTTTAAAGTGATTTTTCGGGACGTGATCTGACCTAGCAAAGCTTAATTCAGGGACTGTGATGAGTGCTGACAGACCAATCTATTACCGTGTAGAACTACAGTAGCTATGCCAACTACATACGATATACATATGAATCTCCAACGTCGCCAACGATCACCGTGGCATTCGCTTATTATTCCATTCTTGACTTAATCCGCACAGTAAGTCGGGATCGCCGCTCCGCAATCAAAATCATTGCGCTTAATTATCCCAAAAAAACGCGAACACCGCTCCCACCACAAGACCCTTGGAGCTTCAAAAATGTCTGGTCACATATGGTCTAAAAATAGGCACCAGGAATACATATGTATTAAATTATAAAATCTTGCAAGCTAATATTTGTCGACGAACTGTAAAGTTTTACTCCTTGCTAGAAAAAGTTGCCACATTTTCGCTGGTCAAACTCAAACAGTTTCACATTAATACCATCGCGACTACGATCTTGCTTAGCGCCCCACCCTATGCAGATTGCAACAATTACAGAGAATATTAAGATAGGAGTAAGGATTTAATTTTCTATCGCTCTTAGGAGCTAACCGGTATTATACATCTCAAGATTAGTAAATTGGCAACGCAAAGAAAAAAAAATACAAGTTAAAAAGTCTAAATTAAGCTTAGGCCTTCTCGGTTGACCCAACAGCATCAGTCACATTATCGTCGTGAGCGGTCTCGAACATCTGGAGCTTCTGATCCTGCTCAACATTAGCATGATCAGCACCTTCTTCCTTAAGTCTAGCAAATTCCTTTTCGGCATCCCACACCCACGGTGTGTCGGCAGCGAACAAGAGGTCCATCTCTTCCAGGGTACGTTGGTTAGTCTCTGGGTATAATGCCCACACGACTGGGATCGCAACGACGTTGAATGCACCAAAGATGTAAAGAGTCTTCTCGCCAATGCTGTCAAACATTACGGGACACAACAAAGTCAACCAACCGTTACCGATGGACCATCCGACGACGCCAAAAGCGTTACCACGAGCACGGACGGCAAGTGGGAAAACCTCAGTGGGATATAACCATGGAACAGTCAACCAAGTAGCACCAAAGACTGCAGTAAAGATAAATACAAATGAGGCTGCAGCAGCACCATATGACGAGTTGTCAGGATGCTCGACTTGGAGGCGCGAGAAACCACCAGCCAAAAACATGGCAATACCCTGACCAACAGCGCCCCAGTATAAGGTCCAACGACGACCAATACGATCAATAGTAAACACATTGATCAAAGTAGCAAACATGTAGCAAATGTTGTTAACACCTGATAACCAAGCAGCCTTATGGGTTGAGAATCCAGCCTGAGCAAAAATAGTAGGTGCGTAAACAGTGACACCAGCAATACCGATCCATTCCTGCAAAATCTGCATCCAGATGACAAGCTGGACACGTCGACCAAGATGAAGTTTTCCAGAGCCAATTCCGAAAAGCATGTGGAAGTACGAGTTGCGCTTGGCAAGTTCTTTTTCAAGCTCAACGATACTGACAATATCGTCAAACTCATCCTTCGCTTCATTTGAATCGTTACCTCGAAGTCTCTCCAAGATATGGTAAGCCTCCTCGGTTTGACCGTTCTTGACCAGCCATCTAGGTGACTCAGGGAAAATCCAAATGGTAGCAAACAGAAGCAGCAAAGCAATAATTTGGAAACCAATAGAGAATCTCCATCTGAATGGCGAGAAGCCGTTGTCTATGTATGACAAACCGTATTCAAGCCAGTAGGCGACAACGACACCGAAAATGTTCAAAGTGAATTCAAGACCAATAAACTGGCCACGAGACTTGTACTCAGCAGTCTCTGCAGACCACACTGGAACAATAGCATTAAGGACACCAGTGCCAACACCATTGATGAGACGAGCGCACAACATCCACGCAAGGTTCTGGGCAGAACACTGAAGTGATGCACCAAGCACGGCCCAAGCACAGCCAACGCCAATAGACTTTATTCGACCAAGTTTATCGCCAATGAATCCACCGAGAACACAACCAAGGAGAGTACCAAAGTAGTAGATAGCGACAATACCACCTTGTCTAGTCGAGTTTGTGACAGTGACGTTTCCTTCGTCGTCGTAATAACCGTATTTCATGAGGCGGACGTAGTCGGGCGAGTTGTTGACACCAGACATCATTCCCTGATCATAACCAAAGAAGAAGATAGAGAGACCTGCTACGGCGTTAATCCTGCCACACGTTAGCACAACAAACACAACGCCAACAACAATATACATACATCCATAGCAGGGTGCTTCTCTCATAATGGTCAGCGAGTTTATACATGATTGAAAGATACCCCACAAAAAGACGAATCCTCAAACCTTTCTATGCAAACGAGTCTGTCATATGTTTCAACCCCGGACTCCCCAAGAGTATTTATATTTTGATAGACGCCCGCAATCGTCTAACGTAAGCGGTGGCAGCTTGCGAATTAGTGGTTCGCGGTCCTGAAACGAGGATAGTGGGTACTTACATATCTAGACACGTTTGTTACGGTTTTTCTAAACCTAATGGCAGTATCATAAAACAGTCTATCGTCACAGTTTCTACGTATGTCTCGCCGTGTAGTACGGTACCTGGTCTTCGATGCGCCTGGATTTACATACACCGACCGGGTGGAATCCGGGGTACTCTAGTTGAAATTCCCGGTGGCACGGACATTGCGCTTTTACTGTATACACATAATTCATACGGCGCGAACCAGATCGACTAATAACCCACAAATATGTACATAAACGACCGACGCGGTTGTTCCGGGGAAATAGGTTAAATGGCGCGGCCGTTCCGAAGCAATTGTGTGGTCGCGCGGGACATGGGCCTGGGGCACCCCAACCGGAAAAAAGTAGTCGCATGGGTTTGAGTTTTGCTTAATTATGTACGTACATACATACAAACTTCTTCGACGTACCTCGACTCAGCAAATTCGCTTTTCCGCGTGCCATTTTAAAGGCTGCATTATTAAGCTTTCGCCCTAAGACAGCAGGTATTTCCGGCGACGCGGATCAGCGGCCGTTGACAACGGTCACGTTTGCAGCAGCGGAAGCAAGCGCCGTTGTAGCATTGCACTTGAGCGTTTGGCTTATGTGATGACTGAGCAGGTTGTGAATGTACATATCCAAGTTGAGTACCAATTGGAGGTTTGAAAGCTTCCCCGGATGGTGCGGTAATTAGTGGTGCATCAACTCTGCGGGGTTGCTCGTATGTACAGTAGACTGTAGTACGCGCAATGACGTGGGGGTCCGGAACAAAAACATACAATAACTTAAGAATTGTCCAGAACGGAAGTGTGAGCGCAACATTGGTCCTGCTTTTTGCCGGTCTGCCTAGTTAGGCTTGGTGTATGTATGAACTTGTGACCAAGATGGCTTTGGCTTGACCGTCATGTACCATGCTGAGTCGCAACATTGACGTCACACCCTCTGGTCGATTGCAAACTCATCACGACGGGACTGGCAGATGCCGTTGCGAACCCTGGCTTCTATGCTAACATATCTACGAAACAATACGTTATCTGCGATGCATTTTGTGTGGAGAAGTTCGTTTTGTCTTACAGACAACGAACACCGCAATTTGCTGCGACTTTTAGTGCATCTTAGCGCGATTACTTGTGCATACGATACACGCGTAAATCAGTCTACATACCTATATCTGTGCCTAGTATGAAATCGCTTCACAATATATCCGACTCCGATCGCTTGCTCTCCGCAATTTCTGATCTGCATGAGCGGAGTAGTTTCAAACTTCAGCTGTGAAAATGTTGGGGTTGATTGTTCGTACCGTATGCCCATTCGCTCGTCGTAGCTGTAGCCTATAACGGCTCTGTAGCTCTATACTTCGATTCACGCATCATGTTCAGTACTGCCAAAATGTATGCGTCATTTGAACACTACGTTCCACGCGTGCAATCAAGTCATGATAGTGGCCCAGCATATGTCACAGGATCATCGCCAGAATAATTAGTTGAGTTCTCAGTTGTCTACTTAGTGTTTCCGGCCAAAATACCGGACGCTGATCTCAGATTTATAGAATCTTTGACAAGACAAGCTACGTCGCCAAGGGCCCTGGTTTCACCTTATGTATTAAGCCGGGGGTTCCCCGATTAGGTCAGAATCGATTTCTAATGCATCTCCGTATATCTATCTCATCAACCCGCCTCCTCAAATTAGCGGGGTCGCTTGTATTTTGCGTGGTGCATATGTACATCAGACAACTGTCGTATCCGGTCGCTTTCGCTTTGCATGACCATTAGATATCGATTCGTTGCTATTTAGCCATGTTTCCAACGGCTTATATTATTTCTTTCTTTATAAAGAATTAAAATCAATCAAAATAAGTCGTTGGCATATAGTTATGAATACTTATAACACTATTCACTTAGATGACAGGTTTGGCGGGTGGTGTAACCTGTTTCAAACCGGAAACCGGAATGCGTCTGCTCACATTTTCTTTCGCTTATGGCAAAAATTCATTTATTCAAAAAAATAAGGATCTTTGCAGGTGTAGTGATAAACCATATCATGGTTCCTTATCTCTTACGCGATGCGATGATACATCAAGTCGATTATTATTTCTTATATTTATAGTCGTATGCAGCCGCAGCTACGACAGACTTTGAAAATGTTAGAAAAAAATAAAAAAAATTGTAAGTACGTTGTGAGACAGTACGGTCCCTTATGGATATCTATATTTGCTTCAATTACGGTAAAAACCAAACCCCGTCTGGCCGAGCTCAGGGCTAGGGTAGTGGGTGCGTCACGTCCACTCGTTCGCGCTTTTGTATTATTATCTTGTGGAGTGAATGGATCACACCAACATGAATTATCCTCAGTCTGTCCGTCTTCGGGGCGAGATAGTTTGAGGGTGCCATATCCTGTGCGTAAGTGAACGAGCTTGGAATGCTCAAACCGCGTGAAGGAGGCCATCAAGTCGATTACGGTTATGGCAGATGTTGCGCTCAGCAGTCAAACGCGTCAAAAAACCCTAACTAGCCGGTTACCCTAGCCCTAACATTACTAGATTTTTCGTGTAGGGTCCGGGCCCATGGTCGATGTCCAAAAAATTGTTCGGAACAGTACGACAACTTTTAAAAGTTTTGACAAGTTTACGATCCAGTGGCGTTGTTACGTTGCTAAGTTTGGAAGAGAAAACGTGCATTGCTTGTAGGTAAGTTCTTCACCTATGGTATTGCGATAAGAAAGAACGCTGACAATTGGCATAGCGGTCGATTTCATCATGCTCCGCAGTCAACGTTGCCATAGCCTACTGGGTTTGATCAAGTTACCGAGTGTTGCCTCACGATATTCCAGATCATTCACAACTTCACAAGTCATACGAGCCGATGAAAACCAGGTATTGCGTTCGCGAGAGCGTCGACGACAATACAACCGGCCGAAGTTTACTCAGGAAGAGGCAGCTGCGATAAATTGGTACTCGGAAATTGAATTGAATCCAGTCAAGGGCCTCAGAGTTGAAGAATTTAATTATGTTGGAAATTGGGGAAGTTCTGCCATGCGTCGTTACCCTGGACTTCAGATTGCTACTATTCAAATGTCTCCCGAGATCGCAGATATGTTGGTTGAAAAACACGGGTCACCAATCGCGGTGCCTGATGTAGTTCCATCGGACGTGCTTCAACAGATTGGTATTCCTACAGTCACTGAAGATTTGAAGTTTCAAAAAGGGGCCAGACGTGTTCGGTGGTTGCGAGTGCCTGAAGTCGATTCAAGCGACTATCTTGCCGGTGTGGTCGCTGGTCCCAAAGCTTTGCAAAACCGGAGAAGAAAAGCAGAAAGAGCGAACTCAGAACGCAATGGTGATGGTGTTAGACAGTCTAACAAAAACTTATTCATTCCACTCACTGAGCCGACATTGATTGCTCAGTTGACTGAATTGGGCCTTCTTAACAGGCCGCCAGTATATACATGTAGTAGCTGCAAAACCGACAACTTTGTAACCCGTGATAAATGCCGCACCTGTGGTACACGCCGAGACAGAGAAGCGACTCTAGAAAGTGTAAATTATTACAAACGTGCTAGAGAGACACCTGGACTCATGTGGACCTGTTCGAGCTGCAAGAAATACAATTTCTTGAGCAAGAATAACTGCAATACATGTACACAGCCACGAGAGGAGGTGGATTCAGGGTCGTATATGCTTTATACAGCCGCTAGAGATCCACTGCCGGCACGTCAAATCCGAGACCGAGGCCGTGGTCAAAGGGTCCAAACTAAGCAACCAGCTACACGTGTCACAGCTGAGGAATCAGAAGAGCAGAATCTTAACCTGGAGACTATTGCACCACAGGATCATGATGCCATGGTTGCACTGATGGCAGAGATTGATAACACTACACTTGATTTCGAGAGTAATCCATGGGATAGTATCAACAAGGCACAGGATCAGTTTGTTAATGAAGCTGAGAAATTCGAGTTCTTGACTTCTACTATCGACAATGCCAAACCTTTACTGGACTGGCATGAGATTGAACTGTACAAGCCGTCAGACCTTGCAACGACAAAGATCCCCATGACTATCGAAGAGATCAGAGCCAGCAGCGAGCCGCATCCATTGGCCACTGATAAAGATCTAAAGGTCGAGGAGACGTTCGGTGACTACTCTAGGTTTGTGGAGCTGAGTCCAAAATCGATATACGGCCACGCACTGTCGAAGAACTCTACAATTAGTCCACTGGTCAAAAAGGAGATTTTTGATATCATTGATGAACATTCGGGTGCTCGTTAAATTTTTGTATATATGTCTTATTCTTACATAGATCGAATTTATTTGTAATGTTATATGCGTGACTATGCCATAACTTCGGTGGTCGTATACGATTGTCCTTCCATTATATCTTGTTTAAGTAATCGCGAAGCTTTGAAATATCCTCGCAAGCAATCAGTGGGTTTAAATCCTCTCGTTCACCTTTGCCAAATATTAATGATTGGTACTTGACTTTTTGAGCCAATGGAGATGAGTTTGTGGTCTCGGAATTATTTGGTCGCGCTACAATATGGAAATGGACATGTTGTACGACCTGGCCTGCTGAAGGTCCTACACCAATTAGGCTGCAACTCAGTAGCCAAACTTAATGTGACCTCACAATTATTTTGCACAACATTGAATCCAGTCGTGCCAAAGCACTTATTGTAGCTCTGGTCTTGTACCATGAGATAATCTACAAGATGCCGAGAGAGGTGGACTCGAGCCTGTGCGGCGAGATCTATGTGACTCGACCGAGAACGAGAACTATGGCGAGATTTGTGTGATGCGGCCCGAAAGAACGAACGGCAAGATGTGTGCGACTTGGCCGAAAAACATGGAAGACTAGAGAAACTGCGAGGGCTTTAAAGAGTTACAAGAGACCTACAAGCTACGTGGTCGAGGCGATTAACGTAGCCAACATTAAATGGAGTAAGGCGCTGCGGCTCCGAATGACCCGCACAGATCGAGTACGAGCTCCGCGGTTATACAGAGTACGTCCTGGGAGCGCGAGAAGAAAAGTTGTAAAAAGACAACGGACTAGATACACAGTATCGGGGGATACAAGGATTCACACAGGATAATAAGGAACACCAGGCCAACCACTCGATTGTAATTGCTTATGTAAGCGAAGCGAACCCCGTTTCCTTACACTATTCCCAACACAGAAAGTACAGTAAACGTCCAAGATCACGAAGCTCGCTTGGATTTCCATACACAGCATATTGATCTAGCGTTTCGACATGACTCCTCGGTATTAACAAAATATGAAATTTAGAAAATACTAATGGCTGTAAATTTAAGCATGCAACAAAAGTATCTGTGGAAAGAATGATGTTGTATTTGTTGTCAATGCCGTTGTGGAAACGACTTGGTGATGATCGTCGGCCACCGGTCGCTGGCAGGATCTTGAAGATGAATGCAAAGAAGACACAGTCTGGCTCTCGATTATGAGGAGCCATCATAAGCCGGCTCAATAACTGTTCCTTATTATTCTAATTAGAAGGGAGTTGCTACAAGGATGAGTTCAGATCAAGTCTATGTAGGTCCCAAATCGCCAAGTCAACTTCACCTGTTCTGTCTCGACAAGTATATGGCATCCCACTGCCAATGATGTAAAACGTCATAAAGTATTATATACATCGTATACATAGCAAATCTATAATTCTACTAGTAATATCTAATCTGTTTCTATTGACATCTAGAATAGCTTGCCAAATTGTTCGAGAAGAGTGAAGTGCGCACTCTTGACGGTACCCATAACAGATCTACGTAGGAGCATTGGAATAGTCGCTACCGCAGTTTCTGTCACAAAGCATGTATTCTCATCAGAGTCATCTTTCTTAATTGACCATTTCGCATTTGTCACAATTCCAAGACCAGCCTCGGTCTTGACAATAATCGCAACACCATCGCTATCCGGCTCGACAAATTGAAACGTAGCAGTGTACGGAGACTTAGTCTTAATACCCATGAGCGAAACAATATCAGTAACCTTATATCTAACTGTATCCTTAGTTCCGTTCTGAGGTCTCACTGGCGTTCCCGGTGCCAGATCGATCTGTTCATACTCGTCAACCTGATCGTTGAGTTTAATGAGTGTGACTGGATCAAGCAATTTCTCCATAACCACATCAACTGGCCTGTTAATTTTAATAGTTGTAACCACGGTTGCACCGTTAACTGTCTGCGTAGGTTTGGACATGTTTGCAGGCGAATTATAAGATAGATTCTATTGAATTAGCAGTACTTCCAATCTCGCAAAAGCAGTCTCACAAACCCTCGACAACAATAAATCAGTGCCAAAACACTATATCAAAATCTCCTCAAAAGTGCTTTAATCCTTGGTAGTTGTCCGTCACCAGCGTACAAATATCAGAGATAACTTCGCCCATAGCTGGTACTAGCCTCTATCGAGGAGCTAAACAAAGAAGCGAGACTAGGCCCGGAATATCCCGCCGCAGCATATACAGTAACAACGTGAACATACATAGTTAACTAACTAGCTGTGACACAGAGTTAGAGCGTGTCAAGCGGATTGAAAATTTACATGATAAGGCATTGTCAGAATTATAGTTATTTTGGAGGGTCTTTTTGGGACGCGCCCAGAGTTTGGTCGTCGTTTTCTACAACCACGTTGAATGAAGCCTGGTTAGCGAGACGCGTCCTCTACGTGCACGGCGATCGTGTATGTAGGCATGTAATGTATATAATGTATATGCTGCCATCTTTTATGATCATCTTTAACTTTATTTGTTAAACTATGTAAATAATCATCTCGCCATGCGCATGTTCAGGTAATTGCTCGAACATCCCGTCTTAAATATCCTCATCATTCAAGAACTCTGCTTCAAGTTCGGCTGAAGCGTTTCAATTTTTTGCGTGCGGTCGCCTTCTCAGAATAAACACTATTAGTAACTTGCTAAATATTAGCATTAGTGTTGACCTCGAGCCTGGGACAAGAATCCGTCATTCACTTTGAGCTTCTGGTCATTAACTAGTTTGACAGCAAACTCTAGTATCCTACTTATTCATGAACAAGGTATTTTCGATAGTATTTCCATGTTCTAGATACGATGTCTGTAAACTAGGCAGCTTGAGAAAAACAGCTTCACAACTTAGGCAAGTCATCTGGCAAAATTTTATTGTTCATTCAAAGTGGAGTTTACCTCTCACAGAAACAAGAAAATTGTTAGCAATATCAAATTGTTAGAAATAATATCTCTGATTCCTTGAAGAACCCGTCTACAGCAAGACGGGAGAGAATTTCAAACATTGTAAACTGTAATTTGCTTTCCGGAATGTAAATCAAGAAAGTGCACAATATCAACTAAAAGTCGACACAGTTCACCATAAAAACAATCAAAAAACCATGCTTATTAACTTTCTTAGTACATAACTTAAGTAACCACTCGTTATGAAAAACCTAAAAGTGTATTAGGACAGTGCTAAATGAAGCAGGCTGAGCTGAACCTTGGCCCGCTTGCTCTGGTCAAGGGTCATCATCTACCAAAGTTTCACGTGGGAGCTCATGACTACAAAACATATTAGATTGCTGTGCTTATACATTACTTGACGTTCCTTATATACTAAATCAGAAAGCTGTCATGGTCGCCAACTGACACGCATTGGCTTGAGATTACGGTCAAAATGGCACTGTTGATTACGAGAGGCTATTATCGATACCGACGTGATCCATCGACGGTCCACATTCTGGCCGGGGTTGTTTGAATGAAGGGTAAAGAACAATGAATTAGGTGGCATGAACTTGTTTCCGGATTCGCGATACGTGTCGATTAACGTGGTGCAGCTTTTGCATATAGCCAATCTTAAAAATCTAGAGAATTCTTCGGTGAAGTCGGGCTTGCTTGAGCGTATGGTTTGGGTCGAACGTTTGTAAACCGAGCACAATATGATCTGTATGTGTATGCACGAGGAGTAACTGATCATGTTCGCGACATCATCGCCCATAGCAGTATTCAATATATTAATATTCTAAATATTTATCCGATTTTTGTTTAAATTTTGTAAAGCTTCGATTATTTTTCAAAAAATGCATGTTAATAAAAATTCTTATAATAAACGTACTAAAATTTATGATAAAAATGGTTTATGGATTATCTGTTGCCACGTAAATTTCATTTCTACTCCACGCTACTCCTCAGCCAGGACTAACCATACCTGATTATTATGACTGAAATGTAAGAAGATCATGATATTTAATAATGTTGGAATATTGTAGTTCTCAGGGTACAATATCTGCATATGGTAGCGGTTGGTACAAGAAGAACCAATAGGAAGGGTACAATCGCGTGGATTAGCGTTGTTCTCTATTTTCTTTTCTTTCTGTTTAGTTATTTCTTTTCCTTCATTTTTTCTCTATTGCATATCATTACATTCGGATAATATGGTCATCATTATACTGTTTCTACAATTATTATTATACATGTCAGGTCATAATGACTCACAAACAACTAAGCTAATGTCAGAGAGATTGAGAATATTGTTACTGTGCGCCCTGCACTTGAAGCAGGTTTGAGAACTGTATATGCGCTGCTTAATTGTTCTTATCGGATTATTACTTTCGACGCCGGGAGTCACCGAGAACAGTTAGAGGCAGAGCACCATTGGCGCACGCCTCTGGAAGTTGTATCGTTGCAAGACTCGACTGGAGATCACCCGGTTGTCGGATCAGAGGTTCAGCAACGTTGACGTGCACGGCTTGACTCAGCACATGACCCCGAATGAAGAAAATTCGTTCACGAGAAGAATCGTCAACTCGCTCAGCGGCCAGAGTAGTGATCATGACGTGTCACTCACGTAATGGGACCACCAACAACAAGGGTTCACGGCAGATCTTCAGACGTTTGACGTTGGTTCCATGGTTGGGATTTTTGATTCTTTGGCGGCGTTCACGACCCTGAACGTTTACCACACGGTTCCGCACAATCTCAACCTGGAAAAGAGTGTCCACTGCCGTGCATGTGGAAAGACCGAATCGCCGATCATCCGGTGCACAAACTATTGCATTTCCCGATTGGTCGCTTGATTGGTAGACACATTGATGCTGCGGTCTACATTGTGTTCCCACGGTCGGTATCGCTTTTTATCACCGGGCCAGGCAACCGCCGCGCGTGGAGGACCACGATGATACCTGATCTCAACCACTGGCTCAATTCCGTCGTGTCCCCTGCGATTGCAATTGCACTCGGACCGGCCAAAGGAAAGTTTCCGGAGAGCGCAGAAGCTGGGATGTACGGTGCCAACGGGAGATGGCTTAAAGCCCGGACTGGTGCGTCCGACAACCACACGTCGTACACAATGTCAGCTTTCACGGAGAGTCAGATTGCACGGATTTCCAGAGTCATGCTTGACTTAGTACCTGACTACACTGGCGGTAATCGCGAACTGCCGTCAGAAATGTTCAGGGAATTTAAGGTGTTGGTGTGTAAGAATGCGAAGTTGGGTTATCGTGAGCAGTCGAGGCTAGGTGCGGCGAACAACGTCAGGACTGACCTGGCAAATTTGTTGACACCAGACGGAGCGAGGCAGGCGATGAGAACATGTACTCTCGACCTTGCGACCGAGATCTCCACGACGTATCCAATGAAGCGACGCGGAGCGGTCTCGCTTCTCAGACGATGCTGCACACACACTCTTCAGCAGCGCATGTATGGCATTTGCACTCGACTCGCCCATACTCTTGGTAACCGCCATGTTTATCTTGACCAAGCAATCTACGCTTCCCAAGTGTTGTGGGATAGTTGTGCATAGACGGCCGAGTTCAAACCCAGCAACGTGTTAAACACTGGTGGTCTGCTTTATGTCCAGGTCTACACTACACCCAAGGACATGGTCGATGCGCAGAAGCAGATGCCGTTTCACAACAAGAATGCGGATATGTTGACGCTGCAGCGAGAAAACCTGATGAACCTGTACCGAGCTCGTGCTGCTGCAGTGCCAAGGGAGACGAGCTGCGGAATACCTACCTTAACACCAAGCGGCGACTGAACAAAACTTTGGTGCACGCGTCTTACGGCAATTCGTACGGTTTGCGAGTTCGGATCACGCTTGAGTTGTTTTTGGAGTATGTCACCGAAATAGACCTGAAGCTCGCGAAGCTCGAGCCGATGTCGGGCTATCGTCTGCCTATATTCACCATCAGAACACGAGACTACAAAAAATACTGGATTGCTGCACTGGAGTCTTATTTGACGCTTTTTGAGTATTGCATCAGTAAGCTGTCGTGGTCTTCGCTTGATACTCATCGGTTGGAGGTTACTGCCAAGATGGCGTTAATGATGGTGCGTGTTATTATTGACATGGGCGTGATCCAGCGACGGTCAGCGTTCTGGCTGGGTCCGTTTGAACCTGATGTCGCTACCGGGTACGCGTTATGTGTGCATCGATCGCTACGCATTGTAACGAAACAATAACATTGCGATTCTTGAACAGTCTTTAATTCGGCACGGTCCCTTTGGAAGGGACCGTGCTCGGCAGAACGTTTGCGAACCGAGGACAGTATGGCCTATACGTCGACGCGAGAGCTGTGATTGATCACGGCTGCATTCTTGTTTAGGCGCAATACTTGATTAGACTCTACAACGGCACGGAATTAAGGAAGCTGTAGAGGTTTGTGTATGTCGAACTGGTGGTTAATGTCCAGTTTGGTTGGGATGTCTGCAACATGATGGAAGGACTCTCGACCAGCACATTGAACACATCCTCAACAACGAGCCAGCATTTAACAGAGAAATGCCGGAGTCGTTCGCCGTCTTGATTGACAAAATCTGGAGGCACGAAGCCGATTGGAACCGAGGCTGTCAATTCAGAATAGCGTACAACGGGTGAAGCAAGTCATCAGCAATGTGTTAAGACACCGACCATCAAGAAAATTTTTGTTTGTTGTTGCGCGATCGTTTCGATAGACATCTGCCGGTGTATCCAAAATCGGTGATCTCTTGATGGATACAAGTCACTGCGAACCCGGCGACGGGGTTGAAACTGTTTGTTAATGGTTATACTGCTCATGTGGAAAGCGAGGTGACTATGCCCTACGAGCTTCAGCTTAGGCGGCAACACAAGATACAAGGACACCCAGTCCATACACTACCCATGTCAAACTGCATGCTTCTCTGTATGTATGATGAGATTAGTCTAAAAAGCTGGCAACTGAGACTAGAAAGGAGTGCGTTGCCCTCGGTAACTGCAGCGCTCATCGGCAGCGTGAAGGTTTTCATCACCATAGTGACCTAAAGGTAGCTATCAATCCAATAAGTGTAATATCAAACCCTATTCTCAGTACTTAAACACTTTTTGAGAAATTCTGCGATTTCTGCAGGTAATAATAGATAGCCTAAAATCTTGGATGATGAATAAAATCCCTCGACAGCCAGCCCTACCTAAATACTTACGTGTATAGCCCTAGCCCAGTTATTGCTCACCACCGGTCCAACCGTACATAGACAGGTGAGGCCGGGTAGACTAACACCAGATGGCGTCAAGTTTCAATCAGCATTTGCCCGGGGACGAATGTATTCCCCGTAACAAGAGTTTGTATATTTCGGTTAGGTTATTAGGTGTTGTATATTGAAAGAGTTTATTCCACCGAGTTATAAATTATAATTGAGTTTTACGGTTTAAGCTGGTGTGTCAAATCAAACAAGAGTTATCAAAATACTCTCGATTGTAGCTTGCAACTGGACTACACGAAATGAAAATGGCTTATTTATTTTAGATAGTTGTAGTAGCTTTAAAAATAAATGATTATACATTTTAAAATATTTGACTTGATTTTGGTAATATGTAGCTATACCTCAACTCCCAAGTAAACCATCTCAAGTCTTCCAGCTGAGTCGCTAATATATACTACATACAGTACGCTTCATTCAGGAGTTGGACGCGTTCATGCTTGCGTTCAATAAAATTTGAGTACGGCGGAAAGAACGATGAACTGAGGGGCAAGTGACAAATATGTGTATGGCAATGTTTTTGAGAAGGGTGTATTTGTATGGTATTCGTGGTATTGGCAAATTTGGGAGCAATGAACTATATACGAGTTTGATCTGCTCAAACCAACCAATCCGTAACAGATTAAGGACAGTCGAAAGCAATACAGCTCGACGGCTACTCCATTGCACTCGTACCAATTTCTCATCAGAGACCACAGAGCAGGTTGTAGAGAACAGAGCTTCTACTCAGAGCGCAGATAAACCTGAAAAAGCTGTGGCTCGGCCAAAGCGAAGGACGTTTTATGTATGGGTTGACTGCGAGACTACCGGTTTGGATTTCCCCAGGGACCGAGTTATTGAAGTTTGTTGTTTGATAACGGATCAAAAGCTGAATTTAATTGAACCAGTGAGTTATAAAAAGAGAATTGATTTGTCGGGAAGTTCAAAAATTAATTCGCCAGAACGGCTTTGATGCAGTTATCCACCAGCCAAAAGAATTTATGGATGCAATGGATCCATGGTGCGTGGAGCATCATGGTGCGAGTGGTTTGACAGAACGAGTTTTACAGTCCACGGCTACTAAGGAGCAGGTTGAAGAGCAGCTCTTGAATTACTTGAAACCGTATATGGAGGAACATGAGGGCATGTTGGCTGGAAACTCAGTTCATTTTGATAGAGAATTTTTATTGCAGGATATGCCAAAGGTAAGCTGAACTATATCACGCCAACCTATGGAAGAGCCTAACAGCAATTTAGGTCGTCAAGTACTTGAGACCAAGAATCATAGACGTCTCGACGGTGAATGAATTAGTCAAGGCAACAGATAGTGGACTGCTCAAAAGGATGCCACGGAAGAAATATAGTCATTTGGCACGAGAGGACATTATTGAGAGTATAAGAGAACTCAAGTTTTACTATGATCATTTCTTTATAACTAGAAATCAAAGGAAACTAATTTTGACTGGACAAGCTGCTATGGCGGCCAACATTGGTAGTGAACTTCAGCCGATTGCTAAGCTTGACCTCGGCTCTAAATAAGAAAGGGTTCCGCAATATATTAGGCCTCAAGTCAAACGCGTCTGGCAGCGGTGAAGATTTTTAATACAGTGCGTTTAGTTTGCAATGAGATCTAGAACTGGTTCAGCCACATATCAGCTGAGTATCATTACTGCTTATGAATACATATTGGGGGGCCTAATCTCTGTAATGCTTGCTACCGAGTTGCTGACAACTTGCGACCGCCAATAAGTATCTATTATGCATAGAGGAATATTTGACCTGCTAATATTGAAATATAATAACGTGATTATGATACTGTTCAGAAAAAATATTAATATAACTAATTGAAATCTCTTATCGAAACTCAAAGAAAGAACTCGCTATCTAAGCTTTAGGTTGGCGGTTAGCCGCCGTCCGAGATAATTTCTAATGCCAAGCAGTACATATCCACGTGCTAATGTATGTATACACATACTATACGTACTTTGTG
Source organism: Myxozyma lipomycoides (assembly GCA_030564125.1). NCBI lineage: Eukaryota > Fungi > Ascomycota > Lipomycetes > Lipomycetales > Lipomycetaceae > Myxozyma > Myxozyma lipomycoides. The sequence continues at coordinate 25,969 of JAJLTW010000059.1, forward strand.
ATCTCCGTTGCTTTTTCGTCGTGCAAGCGGGGTCGCTGCTAGGGAAGCTAAGACGTCCGATGAGAGACTACAGCAAGACAGGTAACAAGGACACTTGCGGGAGCGCCTGATTGGCTTGGAGCAAAGATGAAACTTCGATATGCTATCTATTCTGAAGACAAGCAGCGGTATTCTCTTGAGCGAAAGCGCGCAGGCATGGATGATGGTAATGGACACGAGTCACGTTCTCTGCTGTCGAGCGCCAAATATACGTACCTAAACTCAGAAGACATGAGCCAACTGAGCAAACCACGGTCTACGCATGCAATTGATCTAGTCGAGACAGATAACAGGCCTATCATCAGCTCCCCGACGGCTCCGCGGTGACTGAGTGAATGTGACATGCATGTATGTACGTACATATGCAGATAGAATTTCTCCAGTCCTTATCGCGCAGTGGCAGGCCGTATGTACATATAGTGCAGCAGCAGACCGCAAACAAAAAAGCCTTGGCCCACAGACTTCATCGTACCGTATCGCTGCCAAGCCTGCCCAGTGCCAAGCATTCTCTCGATTAATTGACCTGAGCCAAATGTGCTGGGCTCAAGAGCAGTCAAGCATTGGCAGTTGTCCGGCGTCTGGCAACGGCGACCCAACCCAACCGCTCGTCCAATCGCGAACACGATTGAAGCTCCCAGTGGTTCGTCGCCGGCATTTGAACAAAGTACTACTCGATATAAACTGGATCTTACCGGCTAAGCGGTGGTCGATGCGTGATGGCCTGGTACGACACAATTGCGGACATTCCGGTCGTAACCGTCCTTTGCATTGTATGCGATAAGCGTATTTTGCCCCAGTGGCGCGCGAGTATATACATACATACCAATGTACCCGCTAGTTATGGCAACCGCTGTGCAGCGGCACAAGCTGGAGGCCAAACGCGGAGTTAGAGGCCATGCTGCTTATGTTCAAATGTACAATTTGCTGAGTATATGGCATTGAGCGTCATTTGATACGGATAATAACAGTCAGATGGGCATTATAGAAGTTGTCTCCCGACAGAGCGGTATCTCATTCGCGAAATGATATCTGAATACCGTATTCTGCATTACCTGCTTTCGCGCTCCAACACGGTGCAAAATCATGAGGCGATGGGCTAGTTTCTCCCTCCTTTCAGCCTTAATGACCCGTCAAGCCACCAAAAACATTGGGTCTTAGTCAGAAGAGCATATACCGCTGTACGACGATTAGATACGCCGGAAAAAGATGAGTTATATCGGCCAACTGGCCGATGACGCGCTCACTGAGTATGTATATAAACTGTGCCTCTTCTCACTTCACCAGTTTTACGGTTTGCCGCTTGCCAGAGGAATATGACATTCGCAGCAAAGTTGAACAAGTGGGTCGGATACGACCGCGAGGCCGAACAGCGTCGGCTGGCAGAGATTCATGCCATCACTCCGGCTGAACGCAAGACAAGATTTGCGTCGTTCATTGATACCGAGGAGTTCACGCCGAGCAAGTTCCAGTCATTTTGTGGCCGGTTCTGGGATACATTTCGAAAGCCTCCAAAAGAGAGGCGATATGTGCAGAAATTGGATTTGTGCATTTTGTAAGCTTGCTAACATTACAATATTGAAGCTTGTGTTAACGCCATAGGATTTATTCACTTCTTTCGTTCTTCATCAAAACACTTGACAACTCCAACATCTCCAATGCCTATGTGTCTGGTATGAAGGAGGACTTGCATCTGTATGGTCAAGAACGTAATTTGTTTACCACATTTATGAATATTGGTGCTATTATTGGTGCAGTGCCATCACAAATTATTCTGAACCATGTTCGTCCCTCGGTGTATATGCCTAGCTGTGAGGTTGTCTGGGGTGTTTGTGTAATGGTGATTGCATCTGCGCAAGGCCCAAAGCTCATTTATGCTATGAGATTCTTAATTGGATTGTTGGAGTCGGTAGCATATCCTGGTTTTGCTCTCGTTCTTGGTTCCTGGTATCGTCCTGACGAGCTTGGAAAGCGCATGACTATGTATGATGCTGCTTGGGCAATTGCATCCATGTTTAGTGGTTATATTCAAGCTGGCGTTTATACGTCAATGAACGGTCTTGCGGGTCTTGCTGGTTGGCGTTGGCTTTTCATTATTGACGGTATCATTGGTATGCCGATTGCTATTCTTGGCTTCTTTGTCGTCCCCGACTTCCCTATCAACTCGCGTGCCCGTTGGATGAGCAAGGAAGAGAAGGATTACTCAATCCTGCGTATGGAAGAAATTGGACGTAAGCCACCTAGAAAATTGACTCCTAAGAGATTTTTCAACATGTTGAAATCGTGGAGACCATATGGCTTCATGTGGCCTTGGATTCTCTTTAGTGTTTGCGATACCACTTCGTACTGGAATTTGTGGCTTAGCTCTTTGGGAATTTACTCGGTTCAGCAGGTCAATTTGATTCCAACCTCTGGATACGCATGCGGGCTGGTTTCCGGCTATACCATTGCTAACTTGTCTGATCATTTTGGTTCACGTTTCTGGTTTCTCATGTTGGCTGTCTTTTTCAACTTCTTGGGTAACTTACTTCTCGCTATTTGGAACATTCCATTTGGGCTCAAGATGTTTGCATTTTTGCTTCCCGAGATTGGCTATCCATTGTGGGGTCTTATGCTTGCATGGGGTGCGGAGACATTCCAAGACGATTCGGAAGCTCGTGGATTATATCCAGCGATGGGTTCAACTATTGCCGAAGCTATCACCGCTTGGCTACCACTTTTGATTTTCCCCACTCCTCAAGCACCTGTGTACAAGATTGGTTATAAGCTTATTACCGGTCTGATTGGTCTAGAGGGTATTGGTATTTGCTTTTTTTTGTACATGTCCCGTCGTGAGCTCCGGACCAAGGGCAAAGTTCTCAACAAGTTTGGTCTTATGGTTGACACCGATGACCTTAAAGACTACGATCAGGAAGTTGACTTGAAATCTGAAGATGGTGGTGTCTATTTCACTAAGGAAAATGTTGTCGAGCATAAAGTGGTTGAAGTTGAGTCAATTGATTTGGAAAAGCAGCGTTCAGTTGGTAAAGAAATAGAGTGATGTTGTATGGTATTATTTTTTCGGGTTGTTTAGCCTAATTATTTGGTTTTTTGGCTGGATGGTACGCATATTTCAAATACACCTGGTCTATCTACTATCGCCTATAGAAAGTTTCTTGTGGAGGAACTGTAAATGCGATACCCGAAGATGACTCGTCTGCAGATCAATGACTCAAGCACAGCATCAAGATAAGCATTTGAAATTATAAACCGATCATTCTGCTCATGTGAAACGTTTTTACCCAGTACGTCTTATCTCTCTTCGGCTTTCTACCTTGGCCCGACCCATGGACGCAGCCAGCCAAGGGCCAGCCCAAGTTGCAGCTTGGCGACTAAACCATGCTCATTCTCCGCAAACAAATTAGTAGCATTACTTAAAGCTTAAAACGCCGTATTTGAGAAGTCTGACTGTCTTATTTCAGGCAATAAATTTATGTGCTTCTTCGTTTGACAATAAGCGAGAAGAAGCCGATTGTAGCTCAGATGCGAAAATTTTCACGTGACTTGCGCGGCGCGGGGTTTCGCCTAAAAGCTCACGCGTGGCTTCGGGATTTGGCGGCATTCGGCAATTGAAGAAGAATAGAAAGTTTTAGGTAGTTATAAGCTGTCTATTCTAATATATAGTTCTACATAAATCTGGTGACCTTATTTGTATCCTTTGTTTGACCTTTGAGTACGTTTTCAGGACCTCAAGTCGGATCTGCCGTAAAACCAGACCCGGGAATATCACACGTTTGGCTAACGCGTGTGCCGAGGTGCTTGGCAAATACGAACAGATTGAGGCAAAGAAAAAGAGCCAGGTATTATAGTGCTTGGGAAAAGAAATTGTTTATGCCAGCTGACTAAGTAGTTTTTGACTGGTCTAGTGGTATATTGATTTCCAGGCTGGCATGTGCGTTCAGAACAATACAGTTGTTGCCTGGTCCAGCAGGCCATCTGTGAGTTCAGCCGATATCGAGTTGCGATATGGCCGTAGCCGGCCAAGCACACTGCACAGATAAAATACAATTTTGTCATTGTTTCATAAATACGAGGGTAATTGGGCTCGGACATTAGAGATAATGCTGGATCCGACTTGGCCAGCCTAGTCCAGTAAATTGCCCCACTCTGATCGCGCGCTCCCAAGCCTTCAAGTCACCTTGGTTTTTCTCGGCTCTCAAGCACATGTATTGTCGAATAAGCACGAGACAGGATTAGAGCGCTGTTTTGAATCAATCTTTTGCAGTAGTGGGTCTCGGTATTTCTCGGCCTTATCTGTGGGTACTAGTACGGATACCATAGCAATTTGATACCAACCTATCGTCACGCTGCTTATCAGCGCACTTTCCAAATCCCTGTTTTTTTATTTTTGGCCGAAATCACTCATCTTTAGATCTATTTAGCGAGCGGTACGATAAGCAGCACAGAGAAGAGGACGATAGGAATGTAATACCGGTGGCCCATGGTCTCGTGGTGGAGTATATATTCCGGCCGCGAACCCGGTATCCTGTATCTGTCAGTCTCTATTAGCAGCTACCAGTCCTTAAGGCATCTTAATCATGCAAAGCGCACCATCCTGGCTTGTCAAGCTTAACAAGGCTGTCGGCTATGACCGTGAAGCTGAGTTCCGTCGGTTGGCGGAAATCAATGCTATCTCGCCTGCTGAGCGCAAGGCGAGATATGCCGAGTTCATTGACACCGAGGAGTTTGTTCCAAAAAAATATGAGAAGTTTTTTGGCCAGTTTTGGGACTCATTTAGAAAGCCACCAAAAGAGCGCAAGTATGTTCAAAAGCTCGATGCTGGTATTCTCGTATACGCTCTCCTGTCATTCTTCATTAAGACTCTCGACAACTCCAATATCTCAAATGCTTATGTCTCCGGTATGAAGCAGGATTTAAAGCTCTACGGCCAAGAACGTAACTTGTTTAACACATGTCTTAATATTGGAGCCATTGTAGGCAACATTCCGTCTCAGTTTATCCTCAACAATGTTCGTCCCAGTATTTGGATTCCATCGTGCGAACTTATCTGGAGTGTATGCGTAATGGTCATGTCTTCCACCAAGGGTCCCAATCTTATCTATGCAATGAGATTTTTCATTGGTTTTTTGGAGTCTGTTGCTTATCCTGGTTTTGCGCTCGTTCTCGGTTCTTGGTATCGTCCTGATGAGCTGGCTAAGCGTATGGCCATGTACGACTCTGCGTGGGCTATTGCGTCCATGTTCAGTGGCTACATTCAAGCTGGTGTCTACACATCTATGAACGGACTTGCTGGTTTGGCTGGTTGGCGCTGGTTGTTTATCATTGATGGTCTTATCGGTATTCCTATTGCGTTGCTCGGTTACTATGCCGTTCCTGATTTCCCCATTAACACACGTGCCAGATGGATGAGTGCCACACAAAAAGAATACTCTATCATCAGAATGGAAGAAGTTGGTCGCAAACAGCCTAGGAAGCTTACACTTAAGCGCTTTGGTAAAATGCTATCTACTTGGAGACCGTACGGTTTTATTTGGCCATGGATCTTGTTTAACGTTTGCGACACTGCTGGATACTGGAACTTGTGGCTTGACTCGCTTGGAATCTACTCTGTCCAGCAGGTCAATTTGATTCCCACTGCTGGTTACGCATGTGGATTAATCTCGGTGTATATCAATGCAAACTTGTCTGACAGGTTCGGTGCCAGATGGCCGTTCCTGTTAATTGCAGTCGGATTTAACTTTTTTGGTAACTTGCTACTCGCAATCTGGTGGATCCCATTCGGTCTTAAATTTTTCTCCTTCTTTTTGCCCGAAATTGGCTATCCCTTGTGGGCACTTATGCTTACTTGGTCAGCAGAGGTATTCCAAGACGATGCAGAAATTCGTGGTTTATTGCCGGCAATGGGAACAACTTTATCGCAGTCCATCAACTCGTGGTTACCACTTCTTGCATTCCCGACACAAGAAGCACCTCACTACAAAATTGGTTATAAGCTCACTACTGCTTTAATTGGTCTGGAATTCTTAGGGGTTTTGTTTTTCTTGTTCATGAGCAAACGCGAACAACGCTACAAGGTTAAGAACAAATTCGGTCTTCACGTCAACGCTGATGACCTTAAGGATTACAACGCCGCATATGATTCAGACAATGCTGTATTTAATGATGGCGTTGTGCTTGATATTGATATGAAGAACATTGAAGTTGTTGATGCCGCTGAGCTCGACGCCGTTGACTATGACTCGGTCAAAAAGCAAGATGACTTCTTCAAAAAGGCTTGAAGATACAAACGACCCTCGCGTTTTTGACTCTTACATTTTATTTGCAATAATAATTTGGCTTCACTTTCGCATAAACGCCTAATAGTACTAGACTAATATCATAAAAAATATTATTTACACTATAAGCACGATGACAGAACGGAATAGAGATAAAATAGAACCCTCGAAATATAACACCAAAAAGTAAGCGCGGTATGAACAATATAAATCTGCAGTTTCTGGTTGATCAATCAAGCAAGACTATAAGCAATAACTGCACGCATCCTGTGTCAACAACGGCTGTAAGTCCCTTTTCCACCATGAGCGCAATTATGCTGCTCAAACTAAACACAAAAACAAATCAATAACCTTCGCCCCTATAACAAATTAAGTTCCCAGTAGTATAAAAAACAATAAAAAAGTTGAACGCATTCACAAACGATTGAGGTAACACAAAAACGATAGGACGGCTGCTACAGCCAATGAACGAGAGACTTTTTTTGGTATTAATATGACAATGACACTAGATCTATGTCATTCTCATAGAAAGTGAAATCGTCTAAAATGCAATAGTAATTAAGTTGACGCATTTATCTAGTCGAAGAGGCGTCCATTAGTTAAGACGCATGCAAAGTTACTGATCGTTGGAGTCGGCATCTAACGATGGAAGCGGATTAGCTTCAATATATCGTTTAGCCCATTGGCGAGCAATAATAGACGCCTTCATGAATCGTTTGCTAGCGTACTTCTTAAAAAACGCGTCATGAACCACAGGCTTAGACAAATAATCAAGCATTAGGTAGTAAACGGGCTTGATTTTCTCCTCTGTGTAACCACCAGAATAGTGTACGAGGTTGCGATCCTACAATGTTAGTATTCAATTAGAAAACATATGAGTCGACTAAAAACGCACCCAAGACTTGTTCTCAAGAATCTCTCTAGCCAAATACATCGCACTAGCGGCGACATGTGACGGCAGATATTTCAAGAAACGATGGTCAACAAGAGCAATCTCCATTAGGTACTTCGCGACTGTCCGCGAGCGGATGTCGTAGTTATCAGCCTTTGAGTTACGGCGTAAGAAGTTCATAGGATTGGGGTATGAGAGGTTGAATTCGAGCACCTGCAACATAAAGGTTTCGGCACGCAGGATCTCGTCTTCAGAATAGCCTCGATCAGCAACGTAGACAAAGTTTTGAATAGAAGGAGAAAAAACCTCCTCAAACTTAGCTGCAATAAACATTCCAGTGATTCCGACAAGCTGAAGTTTGTCAAGCTGAACGACTCGAAGAGACAAAAAGCGATCAATAATGTTAACCGTAAGGAACAAAGTTTCCGGAAGTAATCTGAACTTCGTATGTACTTCGATCAGCCAATCGATAAGAATGTCTCTCATTTTCCATTCCAGATCATTTTGATCATCCATGTAGCTAGGATTTGGCATGGTCTGACTCTCAAGGACGCTCATGTAGTCAAAAATTTCGTTGACGTATTCTGCAACCATGGTGGGATCGTCCATCTCATCTGCATCTAAATCATCCCAATCTTGAACAACTTTAGCGGGCTGTAGATCATCTGGCCCCACCATCGCAGCAGGCTCTTCAACTATTGCTGGATCTTCATTTTCTTTGTCTGCGTCGGACTCTTGGAGAATATCTTCAACAGCTGAGTTATCTGATGACCGAGCGGTACGTGGCTGACGAGCACTGGCAGCCTGTACACTCATGGATCTTAAAGGAGCACGCCTTTTACGTGTCGCAGTAGCCTTAGGCTTGCATTGAGTGGAATCATCAATGACAATAACATCCTCGGAGATTATAGGACGCGCTTTGGTTATCGTAGTGGTAGGCGCGGTCTTCACCATCTTTGCAACGGGTTTTTCACCCTTCTCATTGTTGGGCATATCTTTGTGTACGTTACTCACATCTCCAAGAGCAGCACGTTTTCTGCTATTTTTAGGATGAGCTTGCTTCGAAATAAGACCGCCAGTCGCGCCATTAGCAGACAGACCCATACTAGGTGCCAGTGCCGATTTGGCTCGAGTCATTCTCGTAGAAACATTTGGACCGATCGCATTTTCATCATGTCCACTCGTCGCACCAAACTTTGTTCCTCGTCTCTAAAAGATAGGGTTAGCACTCAATAAGTTCGTTATGGCTAAAGCAGTCTCCGAACGACCTTGGGTAAACGTGTGATACACGCGCTCGATCGGGATTGGCGACTTCACAAATTCACGACAAAAAGACATCAGAACCAGAAAATAAATATGACACTTACAGTTGTAGCCATGGTTCAGACGTGTATGAATACTCGCGTATTGCAAGGATAGCAAAACAAATAAGTCGCGATTGCGCGAAGTGAAGTTCGATCCAACGCTAAAGTTGACTACTTCGACGTTAGCAATGCAAGTAAAAAATTTTAACAGCTTAATTCATGAACTGGACCTGTCTCAAAAGCAGTTCCATGCCACAAATTGTCCAAAAAACGTGTCACGGCGTTGTAGAAATCTTTTTGTCGTCAAGGTCGACGATCACCAGTGACGTGCAGTGACGTGCACAACTTAGTAAACAACTTACCAAACAAAATAGAAACAACGTAAAAAGCACCGCCTAAGCTACAGCAGTTAGGCAATTATATTCTTTTTGCAAAGATCGTCACCTGTGCGTTAGCAATAATGCTGGTTGTTGAGCTGTATGTCCTGGTCAAGGTTGGCTCCTGCTCTGGAGAGAAATGCCGTGGGAGCGGTTCCGAGCCTGGGTTTGTTTACATACTGCCTGTTTGAGCATACTTTACGCAGTTTGTGGCACTTGCACGTAGCTCTGGGCACGCTCAGTCACATGCAGCGGGCCAGGCTGAAGATATCAACAGTCTCACTACGGTAGCTTTATTAGCTTTATTCGCTACTCTTGTAATGTAGTCATGTTATATAAAATTTATCTTTATATTGTCTTGACAAACTCTCAATTGGATCAATGTTATGGTCCGCGTAGCCATAGACCCGCGACGGTTCGCAGGTTCGTGGTGTGAGGAATGTCTACATTCTCAGCGCGTAGCGAGGGAGGAAAGTTGGAACAGAGAAGTTCGCGAGACGCGAGGCGAAAAAATCTTACAAGCATGTCACGGGGAGACAACTGAGCTACATTCAAGTCGTGTTTATGGTAAAGCTTTCCTTGTCTGTCGTATGTCTAGCATCCGCATTAGAAGGATCTAACAAAAATGCACAAATTTGTTCCAGTTATTTTCTGAAGTAATCTTAACTTGATAGTATGGCTTAATACAGCTATCTTATTATCAATTACATATAGAATGCATGCACAAATCAAATGTTAATATAATACATATCCTAAAATCACTCCTCTTCCATTTCATCGCCGTCTTTTTCACCATCTTCTCCCTCGCCCTCTGCAACCTCGACTTCAAACTCAAGCTCCTTATCCACGTCGATGTAACTGTCGCTCATACACCACACGCTTAGTTCGTGATTGCCAGCAATTGGAACGACAAATTCCAGTCTAGTCTTTTGAACCTCCTTAGCGGCAGTGACACGCTTAATAGCCAACAGTTGCTTGGATTTGGATTCTCCAACCACAAGCCACCCTAAAATAGTTAGAATACGATTCAAGATCAAAAGTGCTTAGAAATAACTTACAGTTCTCTGTTTTTGGATATGGATACAGTGGTGCAACAACAGATAGATCATCCGGCTCGTACTGGCGTTCAAGAGTGACAGTAATGTAGGCTGGTTCGCCAGCAACAATATTCTCAGGATCTTCAATTTCGTACGTCATGTCGAGATCATCTGGGTACTTGTTGACAAATCTAGCCACATCTGACATGTCCCGATTGCTCATTTGGAGTAGTTCGTTACGAGTATCATCCTCCAATTCTGTAATATCTGACACGCTCTCAATTCTAGACCTGTTAGTCATGCATTCAAACTAAACTCGGCGTCAGAAAACTTACCCAGCAGCAGCACATCGCTTGATGACCTCATTAGAAAAGTGAGGAATCTGCTTTAATGGACTATCTCTGTCCCAAACTGCTTGAACAATCATTTGACTAAGATCCATTGCACCCATGGCGTTCAAGTAGCCCTCACTAGACATGACATCCACACAAGCTGAGAGCAGCCCAAGAATTTTTTGAAGCACCAACTTCTGATCAGCAGCAAGATCTGGTGGTAGTCTAATACGCGAGAAGTGAGCTTGCAAAAGAACAAAAGACTTAAAATGAGGTGACTCTTTGGTGATATTAGCTTCCGCCATTTTAATTGGAGATCTATCGTACAGTCGCAGCAGTATGCCTTCTTCATGTCTTCTGATAGGTACAATCTCAAACTCGGCAGCTGCAGTGACAATCTCAAGCAAGCCTTTCAGTTTAGTTTTCGAGCTGAGAGATAATGCGAAAGCCTGCATTGTGACAAACGATACGTTGTAGTAAGCGGCAATCATGGCATTGTTCAAAGGTGCAATGTCATCCTCCTCTTCATCAAGTTCAATCATCTTAGCTTCTTCAAGGTCCTTCAAACTACCTTCAACCAAGTCTGACAAATATTCACTCAAACCTTGATGAGACACATCTAGAACACCGTAGTAACTAGGGTTTGCCAGCAATCTGCGATAGAAGTAAGAAAATGTGAGCCAGTCAACTGCGTCTTGCTGAGAAGTAATAACCTTAGTACTGATCTCGGTGACAAACGAATCGTGAAGAAATAAGTTCAAATGAGATTCAATCGGTAGTGCCTCGTTCAAGAACTTTTTGTAAAATTCGCGCTTGATAGATGGTGTCATGATTACAGTGCGACCCTGTCGATCAATGCCGGGCCTGCAAGAGTATCCTATCATCTTCAAAACGTCGCTAATTGGGTAGTCGATGTATCTGTGTTCACGACCTTCATATGATTGTGTACCCATTACCACCACCAAAAATGCCTTAATATTCAATGACCATGCCGCATCTTTAGCAACCAAAACTACCAAGATTGCACCTGATTGCAGAAGTTTTTCGACAACAATCTTGTCCTGAGGATCCATAGACTCGTAAATGTAACCAATACCATGAGAAACACTATCACGTAACTCTTCATCTTCAATAGCAGCAAGATGAGCAGTCAAACCGTCCATGCCCATTTTGCGGAACATATCATTGTCACCGTCTGCTTCAGCCAAACGGCGTATCTCAAGGCTCGTGTCCACACATTGCTGTCGACTATGAACAAACACTAAAGCTGGCTTATTTTCTCCAAGTTGTAGGAGTGCGAGATATGTAGGCTTGGTCATGGCAATCATAAGCGACGGGAAATGGTTAATAGAAAATCCTTGCAAATGAATTTCCAGTGGCGATTGTCTGTCTTTGGGTGCGAAGTTAAAAATACTGTGGTTACTGGCTCCAATCCATTCACCAAGGTCTCGACCATTAGACAAACAAACGCTCAAACCAATAATTCTAAGAGAATTTTCCGTTTGTGCTGCAACATAGCGCATACGTGAAACCACAACCTCGTAAGTCGACCCGTTTTGACCTCCAAGCATGTGTAAATCGTCAGCAATAAACAATCTAACACTCTGAACATTGCGACGTTGCTGCCATCGACGAGAAATCATATCCCATTGAGTTGGTGTAGCCAAAACAAGATCGGATTGCTCAAGAATTCTAAGATCAGCTGTGAGCTCCCCAGTCAACTTATTGATCTTCTTGCCAGCTCCGATACTTGCAAGGCGACTAATCCAATCACGATATTTGTCGTCAATAAGCTCCTGAAATGGTGCCACATAAACTGCGCGACCAGGATTAGGAGAGTCTTTCCAGTGGCTGAAAAGTGCAAATTCAGCTGCTACGGTCTTACCACTACCACTTGGCGCTCCTAGAAACACATTGTCATCGCTATTGAACAGTGTTTGAAAGATTTGAGTTTGAATCTTGTTGAATTCTTCAAATGGATAGATCTCAACAAGTTCTGGATCTTTCAGAGCTGAAACAGGCAATGGCTGCAAATCAAGAAGTGGCGTGTGTGCAGGGAACTTCTCTGGCAAAATTAAATGTCTGAAAGAAACAGCCAGCTTTGTTTCTGAATGTAACCACCGATCTGAAATGACTGAAATGAAGTAATTTGGTGGTAAAGGCTCAGAAATTGGCACAGTGAGATCGACAATGTGTTCTTCACCGGCATACTCGCGACGAACGACAAACGTGTCATGAAAGAGAATATTTTCACCATCACAATCCTCAGCAATAATCCAAAAGGTCTCTGCGTTGCCGTGAATTTCTGGGTTCCAGTCAAAAATAGGAGTGATTGTAAGCTCCACACGAAGAAGTGAGCGAGTTATTGGCTGAACATGAGCTTGTAGTTCTACTCGCGGAAATTGACGCAATAAATCATACACTAATCTTCCAGACCGTTCCACCTTGATCGCTTGACCCACTTCACCTGGGTCAGTCAGTTCAAAATACTTGGACCAAGGCATTTGAGATGCTTCGGTCTTTCTGATAACCTCTGCGGGGCAATTTGGAAATTGCCTAAATGGAGAGCTACTCAGCCACATTCTCTTCTCTACCATTTTGCAAAGGTCAAGCGTCGTCCGAGCTACTTGTGACCAACCTCGTTTCAAACACATTTCAAAAAGAGCGCGAAGTAATCTACCTGCTGACTGTGTAACGTAGACCATGTCTGCCATAAGTGCAAACCCTTCCAATTTGAGACGAGAAATGTAGGCCTGCAAAAGAACGTTAATTTTAGCCGAAGGTTCTTCAACAGTCTCCTTGATAGGTATAGGGACACGTTCTAAAAGCTTTGAAATCTCTAATTTCTCTTCGTGTCGAACAGGGATAAATTTGAACTCTTCCGAAAGCGAAAAAATTCTGAAAACTTCGATAGGCGACATGACTGGACGCAAATGCTGACTATATGTTGACATTGAAGAATGGGAAATGTAGTAATGTGAAGCAATTCTACCAAGCTCAGTGGGTTGCACTTTCCCAGTCTTCTGGTCATATCTGAGCAGGTTGCATTTGTCCAGCACCACAGCAGCAGAATGCGCTAAATCAAGTCTCTTGTATACTAGCGCCTCGTCATCCGCATACTCTGCACCAACATGATATAAAGCTGGAGCACGAAGCATTCTCACATACAAGTAGGTGTACCCCAGCCATTTGACTGCATCGTCGATTGATCTGATTGTTCCAAGTACAACCTCCGCATTAAGATTATCTGCTAACTTGGACATAAACTGACTCTCAATCGGCAGTTGTTGATTCATCAGAGAGAGGTAGTATTGCAACTCTGAGTGCGCAGTAATAATAATACCTTCACCCGACACATCATACCCAGGTCGACCAGCTCTACCAAGCATCTGCAAAACGTCCTGGGGAGAAATTTCTGCCCATCGACCTTTCTCTGGAGAGTAAATCTGAGTACCCTTGATAATAACAGTATGAGCGGGTAAGTTGACACCCCAAGCTAAAGTCGCAGTACTGACCAGAACTTTCAGGTATCTACCAGCAAACAAATCTTCTGACGATTTTCGGTCTGAACGAGAAAGACCTGCATGATGTACACCAAAACCGTATGGCAGTAGATCTTTCAAATCGGGATCTTTGACACTCTCACTCTCTGATTTCAGCACCTCACGTGAGCCTGCATCAGTCTTCAAAATACTTGCAATAGTCTCATTCTCTATAGCCTTGTCTCGAATGAACTTGGCTGTTTTCGCACACTCCTTACGAGAATGAACAAAAATAATCACCTGATATTTGTCGACATTCTCCATAACCTTGTCATATGCTGCATCATTCATAGCCTGGTACCGCTTGATTGCTTTCTTCTCCGTAATACCAACAAACTCTTGTCCAAGAGGACATGGGCGACACGATGCATCAAAAAAGAACAAGCCTTTCTTAGTATCAACTCGTAAGAAAGCAGCAACGTCGGCATAATTTGGCAAAGTCGCAGATAGTCCAACTAGACGAACAGGCTCTGCCGATGCAGACTCCATATCACGCAAAGTTCGCGCAACAATGCTCTCAATGACTGGACCACGTTCGTCATGTAGCAGATGAATTTCATCAATAATGATCAATCGCACCAAGTTTGTGTAGCTGACATCTGTTGACTTTCTGGTAATAATATCCCACTTTTCTGGTGTAGTTACAATCATTTGTGTCTGCGAAATTTGTTCCTTGGTGAGCTGACTATCACCGGTGAGTTCAGCAACACTAACACCGAAATTCTTGAGCTTGCGGCCGAACTCACGAACCTGCTCCTGAACCAATGCCTTGAGAGGAGCAATATATACAATTTTAAAATCATTAAGAGCAAGTTTACCAGTTTCAGGATCTCTAAATTGTGATAATGTTCGTAAGATTGTGAGCATGGCTACATTGGTCTTTCCAGCACCAGTTGGAGCACAAAGCAGTAAATTCTCGTCGTCATTGAATGCAACTGGGTACAGCTTACTCTGAACTCTGTTAAGCGATTTGGAATCTGGAAAAGCAGCTTGAGCCCACTCAGGAAGATCGATAATGGGTACTAGTTTCTCGTTTGGATCATGCTTGGCTTTCGGTGCAGGAACGTGAATCTCCTCATACTGCTTCTTTGTGCGCTTGAATGAGCCTTCAGGAAGCTTAACCTTGCTTACAGACATGAGATGATTACCTTGATCGAATATGAGTGAGTCGAGATCAACCAACTGCGGCTCTCGTTTGACAACGCCATCTTCATCAACGTCCATTTTGATGTCTTCATCATCTACCGTAGCATTGGCGGCCAATGTAGTTTCGCCGCGGAGCTCCTTGAGTAATGAAATTTCACCAGCTTCTGCTATTTGATTTTCAATCGCCTTGCGAGCTTTGGGATCGGTTTCATGCGCCAGTTTGGTACACCAAACGATTCGTGATCTGTTCTTACAGAGTAGCGTTACAAGCTCGAAGTTTTCGAAGTTAAATGCCTCCATCAATTCATTTTCAAGTTGTCGTAGTGATGAATCTGATTCTAATAATTCCAAAACAGTAGAAGTCTTTTCTTGAACAACATGAGGATCGTTGAATACTGTAGCAACTTGTCTTTGCAACCAGAAAGCATCAATTAGGTGGACCGAGACTATGTCTTTAACTGCCTCTTTTTTAGCTGCATCTTCACCTGTTCGAATGACATCAATGCCTTCATCGTCACTGCCTTGCTCAATCAAAATGTCGCTTTCATTGTCCGATTCCGATTCTTCACTCTCTGAGGATGATAATGATTCTTCTTCATCATCGTCATCGAACAGTACAGCAATACCTGCTTCGTCATCAATAGCATTCTTTGCATCCTCGCCACCATCTTCGTCAGGTAAATCATAATCTGTAAGTTTCCGGCTGAGGTTCATGACTTGATTGAATTTCTCATTTGATAACGAAACCCCAAATATTTCCTCGACTTCTTTTTTCTTGTCGTAGTCTTTTAGCTCTTCCATCTTGATTACTTCCAAAGCAGCATCAGCGGCAGATCTAACAATTTCGTGTGATACGTCGCCCAGTAATTCCTGCGCCCACGACAACATCAGTTCAAAAGTCTGTCGTGTCTCTGGGGTCTTCGGTACATATCGTATACCTTCGATAGAATCAGTGGCATCCATCAGTGAAGCAAGACTATTGCCTTTAGCTTTTCGTGCTCTCTTATCGCTCTCGTCACTCATAACAGCTTTGTTTCTCGACTTTTCCTTGTCTGAAGCTTTGTCGCGCGCAACTCTGGTTCCCATGTCTGACAGTTTGACTTTGCCAGCAAGCGATTCTGGATCCCCAGTACTGTCATCTGACGGTCGAGATACAAATCGACGGTCGACCTGCAGGACCTTATTTGACATAGCATCGCTAGAGAAAAGTTAGCAAGTTGTTATGATCATCAGAGGTAGGATCGTGATCTCGTTGCGAATGCCTTCAACCCCAGACATCGAAACAGATAAAAACTTACTAGCTATATTGCGAAAGATTTCGGTCAGCCATTTTTTATGCTTGTCTTACTGAGATCCCTTGTCGCCACAGGTGTGATGTTATGTGAGACGTTTCTGGGCTTTGTAGATAACTATCTTGAATTTTTGACGTTCCCGAATTTTTCAGACAAAATCTTGGTCACGGACGCCCCCAACTTGGGTCTAAATTCACCAAGAATTCGATACAGCCAAAGTTTACCTGGACAAAAAAAAATCAACAAAATAGCCATAAGCAAGTGCTAAATTCTATTTTATTATATTTGATTGGTTAGCTTTTCTGATGCTATAACTTTCTTTTAGGGCTGCGATGGCTTAGCAATTCATCCATGACCACTGGGGGCGATCACTCCAGCACCATAAACACAACCCAGCAAAGATAATGAAAGAAATTCGAATACCATTGATTTAAACTTGAAAGAAGGGACTATTAAAAGCGAACTCGATGGACTTTAGATATACTGCGCTACATGCCTTATCGACCAAACCAGGATGAAGGAGAGATTTGGCAGTCGACTCGTTGCAAGTTTACTGCATTGACCGATACGACTAAAATAGACTTGTGGCGTCTATGAGCACGCCTTTACTAACTTATGCTAAAATATTAAAAGCTCTTGATCTGCACCCGTGGAGTAGGCAAGATGATGTTACGCGCCTCGTTCACGCTACAGTACCGCTGGAACTCCCTACGGACTGCGAGGGCCTTTTTTTGGTGTAAAACTGTTGTTGCTGTCATATATAATCCACAAAATACATTGTCATCATAAAAACTCTTTTTATGAAAGTCGTCAAGTCGCAATGTTAAGAAACGACGGTCGCCTAAATGGTCTCGCTCGCTCGCTTCGGACGCGTGCGACCGCCGCGTTGAAGTACAAAGCGCGCGACGAGCGCACCAAGAAAGTTGGGAAGTCGAGCAAAGGGAGGCGGACCTTGTGTAAATCTTCTCCTCTCTTGTTGTTGTCAGATCTGTCAACTCTGCATCGATTACCGGTACTGAACTAGTCGCGCAGATAAACACTTGAATCACCAATCAATACCCTGCGAATCGATCGATTATTAGATTGCTACGTTCTGTCGACATGAGCACCACCGACGAGAACGCGACTGCCCCGGTCGCGACAGAGACTGCACCTCCACAACCAGCCGACGCGAATAAGGTCACCGAAACGGTAGACACCGCTGATCCAATTGAAGCCCTCAAGGTTGAAACTGCACCTATTGAAGCACCTTTTGTCGAGGCAGCTGGGGAAGCTGCTGCGGAGGGAAATGCCCCGGACGCGGTCGAGATCGCGACAAACAAGGACGAAGATAAGGAAGTTAAGACTGAGATCGAGCCTGTCAAGGCCAAATTCAAGCCGACTACTCATGATGAGACGAAGGCTGAGCCTTCTACTGCGACGAATGGATTCGAGCCAGCTGTCAAAGCTGAACTGCCTGCTGCTGCCGCTGAGGACGGTGATAGCGCTAAATTGGCCAAGAAGAACAAACGCGGCAAAGCTGCTGCAATTGTTCGCGACGACCTTGTACCTGGAACACTTCTGTTGGTAAAGATTAAAGGCTATCCGATGTGGCCATCAATGGTAGGTAGTCAGAGATTTCTAGGATGATATATGCCTAACGTTATTTAGGTATTCCCTGAAGATCTTCTTCCTCCCGATGTTCTGCAGAAGAAACCATCTACCAAGTCATCAAGAGCGCGTTCCAAGCGACGGAGTATAGTTTCCGACGACATAGAGCAGCAGGAGGCTGATATGGGGCCTACCCATTTCCCAGTCAGATTTTTTAACGACGATAACTTGTAAGTGCTCAAATTTGGTTTACTTTGTAATACTGAGACTAACACTATTAACAGTGCTTGGACCACTGTTGCGGAGGTTAAGCCACTCACTAAGGAGCAGGCAGCAGAATTCGTTCAGAATAACAAGGACGGAAAGCGGAAAAAAGACCCTGTGTTGTATTATGCATATCAAGCTGCTGTTGATTCCACTACGTATGACGATTTTGCTACGTATGGTAGCATTAAAGGGGCGGAGATGATTGTGGACGAGCCAGAGCAGGCCGAAGAAGACTCAGGTGCGGGCGATGACGAGGAAACTGCGAAGAAGGCCAAGAAACGAAAGACATCTAAGGCTGGTGGTGAAGATGGAGTGACAGTGGCAGCAAAGAAGCGCAAGTCAAAGGCAGTCGAGGAAGAGAACGGTTCGCCATCTACGAATGGAGGCAAGATGCTCAAGGTAGTGGTTAAAAAGAAAGCTCCGACAGCTGAAACGGTAGAAGAGCGCAAGAAGCACATTTTGTTCTTGCGGCACAGATTACAGAAGACCTTCTTATCGAAGGATAAGCCACCAGCCGATGATGATGTCGACAATGCGGACAAATTGTTTTCGAAGCTTGAAACATTCCAAGGATTAGAATTACCTATCATCAAAGAGACCAAGATCAACAAGGTTCTCAAAAACATTCTGAAACTTGATGCTGTTCCCAAGGATGAGAAGTTTGGATTCAAGAAGCGCGCTAGTGAGCTGCTAGAGAAATGGAATGCGCTTTTTGTTACAGCACCTGAAGCTATCAACACGCCAGAAGTAGCTGAGGAGCCAATAGCGGACGAGCCAGCTCCAGTTGTGGAGGCATTAGTGCCACCTACAGAACCAGAGACTGAAGAAACAGGGCCGACACCAGCAAAGTCACTGGGCCCAGAATCTACTGCCACTACGGAGGCATAGGGACTATCGCTTGCTGTTGATTTCTTTCTCTATAAGGCTAACAGTCAAAAAGAGTTATGTTTTCTATTTTAAAATTCCGGTTTTATACGTGGTGTTTGAAACAAGGACACATTAATACCGGCGATGATAACGCAGGTGCGGTTGAGATGCTAATGAATCTACGCTCTTGTTGTTCCATGTGCAGTTGGTTTGTAAAACAGTTTATTTTGTATTGGTACAGTTCATGCTTGTTGTTCAGAGTTAAACTAAAAGAAAATCCATTTAATAAAAGATAGTGGAAAAGAACTACTCAATTGAATGAGTCATATATGAATGATTTAATAGGAAGCAAAAGGTGATTTTCAAAACGAGCCACGGAGAATGTACCCTGGTTGGATGAACTTATACTTGCGACACGGTCTCTTTGTCGCTGTCATCTCGGCCGATCGGTACTAAAACCAAAGCCATGAAAAGCAGCTATTTTATTGATGGAGAATAAATACAACGAAATAAGAAGAAAAATTGGGTCGGTCGAATTGCGCTTTTTGTTATCGTGTCAGGGCTTCATGATGGCAGCGGACTTGCCTGCGCACTATGTACATATGTTCGTACATACCATATCATCGGCTAATCAGCTTAATTAAGGCCAGGCGGCGTAACTATCTACTGTACATATCTATTTCCGCGGGAACCCCACGCAGGAACCCAACCAGAGAGAATAAGAAAACAGAAGATAAACTTAAAAACCAGCAATCAGTTAATTATAACTATAGTTTCGATATCACTTCTTCAATGCTTGTAATTGTCAGCATTGGCTGTCAACTCGGATCTCGAGCTGTTCGTTGTTTTTGATCCCGCTAACTCCGTGGACTGCCAGCGCAACTTGCAAGTGGACAAACTTACGGGAATATTCAACCTTAGCCCGGCCCGGGCACACCGGGACCTTGTTCACCAGTATGTAAGCAGAGCCTGCAGAGGGTAAAGACTGAAGTAATGTAGATATGTATTATGTACAGCCCAAGAACGAAAGCTATCCGCTTAGCCAGCCGTCTGCAATTGACATTCTTTACGTAATACCATATAACTAGTTACCCCATAACTGTTAATTAAAAAGCTAATTATTTTTGTTTCTTGCCCGTTGATTGCTGCTCCTTCCTTTGCCTGCTGCAGCAACGTCATTTGGGCGTCATTTGCCCGGACGGGTACGAGACCCTGGCACTGGCCGGCCGCCCGGGCATATTATTGTCTCCCAACCAGAGCTACTTGCTTGCTGCTGCCTTGGGCGTATGTACATAGTTAACTATAATTAACTAGCTAATTAATTAGTTAGTATATAAAGATACGTAAAGCAGGCCCTGCGACCCAGAACCCACTTCCACCTGGTTCTCGGTAACTTCCAAGAGCACGATTTCTGCTGCTCTCTTAATACCGAGTAGTACCAACCGACCGAGCAGTGTTGAACTGGCTTACAGTAGTCCGTCCGCACCAACTTTCGCGTATCTATTGGTGAGTCCCGTTGTCCAGAACCCGCGCCTGCCCAAAATTCTTAAAGTCTCGAGCGAACTCTCCACGATTTCTTTAATAAGGAACTCTCCCGCCAGGCTCGATTTCCACTGTACAAATTTGGTTTTTTTGGGTTTCTATATTTTTTTATGATAAAAACTTGTCAATAATGGCTGATACGATTATTACAAGCGACAGCCATGCTGAAACTGGGTAAGTGATTTCATTGATTGATGGTTATACAGTGGTGATGGCCGATCGTGGGTGGATTGGTCGGCGCTGCTTGCGACTGCTTCTTCAAAACTGGTTTCAAGATATTGGGCCGATTGCGAGGATGGAGTATACGTTCTCGAGATACGTTTCAGATTGCAATTGATATTCTACGCTTTGTTTGGCTCTCGGTTGCTGCGAGAACATATTCGACATGGTTCGGACGTCGCTGATCCGTGTGGGTTGACTGCAGTCGCCAAGCGAGATGAGATACCAATGGGTCTTTTTTTGCAAATATCAAACACTTATTCTTTTGAAATTTTTGTCGAATGGTTTGCAGGCGTGGTACCATGATTCGTTTTCCTATTTGCCGGTTCCTCTCCACTATCGCTTACTGCAGACCGGGCTCCGCGCTTATGCAATCGTGAATTCGGTCCTGCCGGTTGCACAACGGGCAAACGTGCCGGCCGACAGGGCTAGAAAATAATCTTCAGATACTCAAAATTTGATTTCAACTCTGTCGATGACAGTTTCTTTTATTTTGGGCTTCATATATAACTTGACAATGCTCGATGATTGTGGACATTAATCGGGCCAGAACCGCAGAACCGGTAGCAGCAGCGCCGAGACCACTTTACTCAATGATTGAAATATAACGATATGCTAACAAGTCTAGCGTTAAACCACTCCCCCCAAACTCCATTGTCGTGGTCTTGGGTGCCTCTGGTGATCTCGCCAAGAAGAAGACCTACCCTGCATTGTTCGGTTTGTACCGGTATGGACTGTTGCCCGCCGGTGTCAAGATTGTCGGATATGCTCGTACCAAGATGACCGACGAGGAATACAAGGAGCGTATTTCGCAGTACATCAAGACCCCAGATGACACTGTCAAGAAGCAGCTTGAGGAGTTCCTCGGGTTCTCCACCTACGTGTCTGGACAGTACGACGAAGACGAGAGCTTCCAGGGCCTCACTAAGCACATGGAGTCCCTTGAGGATGGCAACAGTGAGAGCCACAGATTGTTTTACATGGCTCTGCCACCTAATGTTTTCACTGTTGTGGCCCAGCATCTCAAGGCCAACTGTTACCCAAAGTCGGGCAGCGCCCGGATTATTATTGAGAAGCCATTTGGTCATGATCTTGCCAGCTCCCGAGAGCTTCAGAAATCACTCGAGCCCATCTGGAATGAGGACGAGATTTTCAGAATTGATCACTACCTTGGAAAGGAGATGGTTAAGAATATTTTGATTTTGCGGTTCGGTAACGAGTTTTTCAATGCCAGCTGGAACAAGAACCACGTTTCGTCGGTGCAGATTACTTTCAAGGAGCCATTTGGTACTGAAGGGCGGGGTGGTTACTTTGACAAGTTTGGAATCATCAGAGATGTTATGCAGAACCATTTGTTACAAGTGTTAACTATGATTGCCATGGAGCGACCTGTGTCATTCTCTGCTGAGGACATTCGAGATGAGAAGGTGCGAGTACTTCGCGCTATGCCCATCATTGACCCTAAGGATGTGGTTATTGGACAGTATGACAAGTCTGAGGATGGAACTAAGCCAGGATACCTTGACGACGATACTGTGCCCAAGGATTCACGATGCCCAACTTTCGCTGCTATTGTGACGCACATCAAGAATGATCGATGGGATGGTGTTCCGTTCATTCTTAAGGCCGGTAAAGCTCTTGACGGAGCCAAGGTCGAGGTTCGTGTTCAATTTAAGGATGTTACATCTGGAATCTTCAAGGAGATTCCTCGCAACGAGCTTGTTATCCGTATTCAGCCTTCTGAGGCCGTTTATCTCAAGATGAACACTAAGCTGCCTGGTTTGACCACCAAGACCTCGGTTACCGAGCTGGACTTAACTTATAACCGCCGGTTTACGGATTTGCATATTCCTGAGGCCTACGAGTCTTTGATCTTGGATGCTATCAACGGTGACCACTCTAACTTTGTGCGTGATGACGAGCTTGATGCTTCTTGGAAGATTTTCACTCCTTTATTGCACTACTTGGATGAGAATAAAGATATTGTTCCCGCCAAGTACCCCTACGGCTCGCGCGGTCCTGCATTCTTGGATGACTTTTTGGCAAGCTATGGCTACATTCGTGAACAGAACGGGCTCTACCAGTGGCCCATTACTACTGCGAACGGCAAGTTGTAAACGCAATCGAGTTCAGATTAAAAAAAATAATACGAGAAAAGGAAATCAAACAAAACTAGCAATGCTGGGGTATACGAATGACTATCGATTGAATGATTTTATTTTTGCTTGGTTGTTGATCTCTTCGTTTTTTTTTCTTTTAAGAGTAAATTTTGTTTAGTTTGTCCAATTTTGAAATATAATATTTTATACGTAATTTTGGATTGGTAACTAATTCTTTTAAGATAACCAACAAAATCGATATCTAACCAGGCTTCCAATAATATACTTCACAGCGTTTTCGTGTCGCTTCGCTTGGGGACTGGCCATGCGTGTGGGTGCATAATCTAAACTGCTGTAAAAAAAGTACATGCGAGCGATATAAAACTCGATAAACGTTCAGTTCAAAGACACACAGCTTGTATTAGCGGGTGGGGTGGAGGTGTAAAACATTGTTGAAGATGGAGCTGTGTGGAGCATCAACGACTGGCGACACTACGCCAGTGATACCGCTATCTCATAGGATGCTAAGTCGTTCCGATATTATTTGAAACGTTTTACATAAGAAAATTAGAATCATGAATCAATTTAGTTACATTTAGAAATATTTTTTATTCGACTTTGTCGTCTTGGTGTGGACTTAGATATCACAGATACTCTACGGTAATCAACCGCATGAATCTTAAGTAGGTGGAAATCACAGCCGGATTTCTAGGTGATCAATAGGGCAGCGCCTTGAGTATGGAGCACTCATGTATTCTCACTCTTATAGAGCTCACAAGATGATCAGTTGCTTAGCATTCATGGACCATAACCACCTGACAACCGGCACGTGCCCGACTCGGGTCTAAAACTCCGAACACGAGGTCAAACAAGCCGAGGCCGGGTAATAAAGTTGCTAACTGTACGAGTGCCTCGGCTGAGATTGATATCGACGGGCCTCACCGAGTAAGATAAAGGTGGCAAGACTAGCAATAGTTAGAGGGCACCTGTGACGACGCAATACTGGTTTAATACATAATAACTAGGTACTATCAATTAGTCTTGTACGTATGCAATATCTGAGATTGTACTTTGCATTACATCCAAACTGCCAGGCGTATCCACAAGGCTATGGCGGCTGACTTGTTGCGGTCTTGTCTCATTCACCAGTCTGTCTTAGCCCTTGTAACTTGGCATCGACGTTTGGCTCGGAAATTGGCAAAACCATTTGATTTGCAGCGCGGATTACTGTAAGTTCGTGTATTCTCCGTCCAATACATAAATATCGTAAATGTGTATATTATGCGTCCTAGCTACAGTACATATGTATATGTACAGAAGCAAGCTAACCGTGGCCGTCCCAACCAGTGCCGGTCTCGAGGCTACGCCTGCGGGACCAGGCCCGCGTCCCCTGGTGTAGTGTAGGTATGGGCACTGACCGCATGAGCTGCCGTTGTTGGTCTTCTGCAATCTCATCGCAGTGGTGCACAACCGCTGTATACGGCCGAATCTGGGTAGGCGTTGTGGTCGTGGACCCCGGCACGTGAGGAGCCCCTGCCTTCGCTCGCTCACTAAACACTGCGGAGGAGCCAAGTTGACGTGCCGGGGAGACTTGCTTGTAGACTGTCAGCGGTGAACGCGCAAAGTCTAATTTTTTTTCGACCGTCACGCGTTGGCCCGGCAAAAGATTAGATGTGGTGGTTGTGTTTTATATCTCCATGTCGAATCCTGGTGCCTAGTTTCACTGGGCTTTACTGTAGTTCAGTCCAGGAGAGTAGCAATTGAGTGCTTCTGTACTGGTTGCTGGTTGTTGTTTCGTTGCAATGACCGGTCTCGAAGCCACGACGTCTGCCAATGGGGTGGGGTTCAAAGGCCATGCTACTCGACCGAGTGCCATTGAGCTGTCGCTTATGTTCTTTGTTGCTCTAGGGAGCTTGACATTCGGTTATTCTTCTTCAATCATCTCTACTACCCGAGGCCAACCGAGTTTCAATGCCTATTTCGATCTCGATACCGCGTCGAATGCGACCCAGCTGAATGGTGCTATGGATGGTTTATTCCAGGCAGGTGGCCTGTTTGGCGCACTGCTGTCGTCCTGGCTGGCAGACAAGTTTGGTCGCAGATGGTCGATCACTCTTGGTACTGCATTTTGCACTGTTGGTGGTGCGCTACAGGCTGGTTCTGTGCACATTGCTATGTTTATTGCGTTTAGATTCGTAACTGGATTTGGAGTCGGCATCTTGCTGCCACTCGTGCCTGTATACCAATCTGAGATATCAAGACCTTACTCGCGCGGTCTTTCGGTCGGTACTCATGGAGTCATGATTGTTACTGGATACACGCTGGCGTCGTGGATCGGAGTTGGTTTTTACTACGTTAATGCTGGGGGTGCGCAATGGCGTATCCCGTTAGCCATTCAGGCTATATTCCCACTTTGCCTTGGGATAGGCGTATTATTTTTACCTGAATCCCCTCGTTGGTTATTGATGAAGGACCGGGTCGAGGAAGCCAAGGCGATTATTATCAAGGTTCACAACGACCACAACGACCCCGACCACATTGCTTCCAAGATGGAATTTTTGCAAATGGAGCAACAGTGGAGGCTTGAGAAGGCAAACGAAGTTACCTGGAAAGACGCATTCATGAAGCCCCACTATCGCAAACGCTTGATTATTGGCTTCTGTACTTGCGCTGCTGGCCAGACTACTGGAACATTGGTTATCAACAATTATGGGCCCAAGTTGTACGCTGCCCTTGGTTTCAGTGACGCCAAAAGTTTGATTATTCAGGGTGGATGGATCTCAGTTTCTGTGTTTGGTAACGCTACAAACGCACTCACGATCGATATCATTGGTCGCAAGATGCAATTGCTGATTGGTTTGGCAGGATGCAGTATCGCTTTGATTGGCGAGTGCGCTACCCTGGCTGTCTACGAGCGAACAGGTTATAAATCGGCTTCAATAGGAGCGGTCTTTTTTTTATTTATGCATATATTAGTATATGGTATGAACATGGACGTGACTTCATATGTCTATTCTTCAGAAATTATGCCTACTCAGCTCCGTGCCAAGGGAATGGCGGTCTCGGTATGCGGTCTGTTTTTGACTACCATTGCTTACTTGGAAGCTGCCTCGACCGCGTTTGCTCAGGTTGGTTGGAAGTACTACTTACTTTTTCTCCTCGGCTCTGTAGTGTTCTTTGTATTTATTTTGTTTTATTTCCCTGAGACTAAGGGCAAGTCATTGGAGGAAGTTGGAGCAATCTTCGGTGACGAGACTACTGCTATCAACTTACATGATCTTGGCGACGATCTTGAGAAGATGGTTATACTTGAAAACGACGAAGAACAAGAGGAGCGAGAAATTGTTTTTGAGGAATCTAAAGATATAGCTTAAAATCTTGATGTTATAGTCTTACTTTGTATGATCTGTTCGGTTTAGTGGTTCATGGTGTCTGGATTTTTGCTACTTGCATTTTATTGCATTGTCATATATTTTATTTTAATATCATGTAGTTAAGTATTATATCTTAATTTGGTCTGAGCAAGCTAGACTGCCTTGGCCAAGCGGTGAGCAATATCATAAAGTTTTTCGGTTGACTGATAGCGATAACGCAATTGCTGACGTGCTAAGAAACTTGCGGAGCAACTAATGGTTACCGAAATTTTGTCACGCTCATCATAATATCACAACACCACGCACCCATACATTTTTGATAGGACTCAATTGGTCGACTATCGATCAGTATTGCGTCTGCAAAGTATCAGGATGCTTGGTAAAGTTTTTCTAGTGGTCGCCTACTTCATTGGCCTTGCTGCTATCGGCACCCCATTGTTTCCACCAGCTACACTCTGGCGAAAAGTTCAACCACCAGGCGACTTACACTTCCACGCTGGAAAACCGGAATTTAATAATGGACAATGCAAAGTATACCCTGGTGCAGAGGGATGTGAGGATTTGTCAATTGACAAAGTGACTGGAATGGTGTACCTTGCATGCGGGTCTGTCGCTGGTCGGACAGCGTTCTACCCGCCACAGAACCACCATAACGCTTCGGTTGAGGGTCCAATGCGTGATGAGATCTTTTTATTTGATCCTAAGACTGGTGCAGCGACACCATTGTGGGTTGCTTATAAATCGGACCTGGACTTTGTCTTGCACGGCATGTCTGTGTACTACCCCGAGACCCAGCCTGATTTGCGGATACTGTTCTTCGTGAACCACCAACGCCAGCGCAGTGTGATTTCGATTTTTGAATACACTATTGGCGAAGACTTTATTAAGCACACTGGCGACGTGAATGCTCCTATTATCAACACACCAAACTGTGTAACTGCGTACTCGGCAACGTCTTTTTTCATTACCAATGACCACTTCTTCAGAAAGGGCTACGGAAGAATGATTGAGGATACCAAGGGACCGTTTGCATGGGCTGATGTTACTTACTGTGACATCAGCTCTGGAAATGCTGTTTGCAAAGTCAAAAACAAAGCACACTTCTCGTACGCTAATGGTGCGTTGCTGGTTGAGGACAATACCAAATTATTAATTTCAGACACGAGATTGGGGGTGGTTACGGTATTCACTGTGAATCCTGAAAATCAGGATTTGACATTGGTTTCAGAAACGTTTCTTGGTGCCGGTTTAGATAATTTCTCGTTGTTGCCATCCGGAGACGTGTTGGTGGCCGGATTCCCAGAGGCAGAGACAATCTGGACCAAGATTGAAGATCCATTTAATCCAGAAATTTTATCAGCTACAGCTACGTTTTTGCTCAAAAAAGCGACTGGTTATACTACCTACGAGACTGTATTCTGGTCTGACGGTCGCGACGGTACCAGCGTGATCACGTCGTGGAGTTACCATGCGTCTACAAACAAGTTAATTGGGGGTAGCGTGTGTGGACAAGGTATTGTCATGTGTGAACTTGCAGACAAATCGTTTTTCGAATAAGGGCATGTACATAGAAAAAGGCATAATGACTAATTAATGACTGTAATTATCGCTACAAGACCAACCGCCGTTCCACGAGTTAATGATATATTACTATATTGTAGAAGTCAACAGCAAAGCCACTCTTATTCATATGTTGTTCCTTCAGGAGGCTGAGGCAATTTTCTATTTGCACCAGTAGCCATTTCACTATTCGTTAGCAATGGCCAGCCATACGCTCAAACTTGAACCTACCGTCTCAGTTCCAACAGCACGGTCTCCATATTATAATCTCTCTTCCATTGGGCCAGGCAAGCAATCTTAGACGGCTCAACTTTGCCATTTGTCTGATTTACACACGGCAGATTCACTTTCGAGAGAAACTGGACTGTTGGTGGAACGTCGGGGTAGTAGTCTCCACAGTGGAGCTTTAAACTGTAGATCCGGTTCTCATGGGTACTCTGTACGGATTTAGTAACATTATATCGCACAAAATAAAGCTGCAAAAAAATGGACATACGTGAGGCGGGCCCAAAATAGTTCCGTTCCATTCTGACATGGAAATATCGTCGCCATCTGACAAACCGTATGAGCATGCTTCAGCGCCAAGCCCCTTCTCACCCTTCTCAAGTTCCTCCAAAAGTCTAAAGTTCCGAGGTCTATAGCAAGTGCAATGTTAGTGGCCGATTGAGCCTTAAACAAGAGAAACGGGCTCGAACCGTGGCAGGTTACGGTCGACTCAATAATGAGCAAATATAAATAAATAATGCTGACTTACACCTTTGCCATTTTATAATCCTGATCCCCTATTGGTTTATAATATATAACCACAATATATGCACAATCTATATCATTCGGTGAGCGACCATAATCCATGCAGTTGTGGACCTTGTACATTTCGTCACGAACGCGCGACTCAAGCTTGCCAGGCCGAAATACTACTTACATGACAAACACCTCTTCTATCAAGGCACAAACAAACAGGACCCAATCAGTGTCGTACAGCTATTTGAAGCCCTGATGATGCGCCCTTGTCCTCCGACCTGGTTTACAATCCGGGATGGCACCTTCGTCTGACAATACACAACTTGCTCTGCTTCGTGTTCATTCACATTTATGTTGCGGAACCCGGGGTCCTGGGGATCCAGGGTCACCAACCTGGTGTCGCGTCAGAAGCGAAGCCCTCTAACGGGATTCCCATTGCTTAGGCTTAATCTCCATTTATTGTTGGTGCTGGGCCGAAGCCCAAGCCTTCTAAGATATATTACATTATTAAAGGCTCGCTCTATCCTTTATATACTTATTCTTCTGGACGGGGCCCTAACCCGTCACAGTCCCCCTTGAAAGAAGAGGCGGTCCCCTCGCCGTCAAGATAAGTAGAAATGAAACAATACACAGAAGCTCGTACATATAACTGAAAAGATTAAACCAAGGAAACCGTAGAACCCGAAGCACCAAAGTAAAGGAAAAAACCATAGCAAAGAAAATCGATTGAACAGGGAGAAAGGGCTGTATGGCTAGCCGTCGCGACGGCTGCGAACTGAGGTCCCCAACTCAGGCGGCAAGAGTGCACCAAGCTCTTGGATAGAAAGCAAGCCGAAAAAAATCACCTGTTCAAAAGAAACTGTACGAAGGATTGTAGAAAAAGTGTGTAAAACGTTGCCAGCTGTTCGTGGTAGTTAGGTAATTACTGCAATGTTCTAGTCGCGTAAACGAAAACGAAAGCTGACGAAGGCAAGTATCTCTGTGTGGAGAATGTTCGAATGCCAGGTTGTCACCATGTCGCGTCAGAGGCGAAGCCCTCTAACGGGATTCCTATCGCTTAGGCTCCATTTATTGTTGGTGCTGGGCCGAAAGCCCAAGCCTTCTAAGATATATTACATTATTAAAGGCTCGCTGTACCCTTTTATATACTTATTCTTCTGGAGGGGGCCCTAACCCGTCACACCTGGTTGCAAGCGGGAGGCCCAAGCCAATCCACCAAACGCCGAAACGACCTCGAGAAAGCCAGGATCGAGGAACATTGGTTGGAGATTTGTGCAAAGTGGCATCGTTGAGGACAGTCGCCTGGTACAATTAGCCTCGGCAGCTGGATCTGTCTTATTTGGCAATTTCACTGGTGCGGTTGGCGTTTGTAGCTTATTGATTTTGGTTTGATTCGTGTATTTGTGTACGCGACATATGACGACGACTACTACTTCTGTCTAAAACGACTGACCACGAAGCTAAAAGAAGCTCAATATAGAGGCGAGAAATAAGCGTTATCTTGCAATTTTGAACTTTGCAGTATGGCGGCATTGTCTCCTCTGGTGTCAGATCTGACGAATCTGTTATCAGAGACAAAGCGACGCAATGTTGAATTAAGACAGGTATGGCTATAATTGGACTGCTTCTAGATTGAAGGACTGACAAGTTAGGCATGCGAGACGTCACTTACAGAAATAAAGGCTCTCACAGGGTCCTCTAAAAGCGAGCAGAATATGGCAGATGGTTAGTCGAGTTGTGGAATTGGTTTTGGGAAAGTTGCTGATAAGTGATCTAGTGCTGTCGCTATCACCGACGTTTGCGGTGCCTTTCTTTTTGGCTTGCTCTAGCAGAAACGTCAAATATAGCGCTATATCAATACAGGCTCTGCAGCGGTTAATTACAGCTAAAGCGCTAAATAAGGTGGGTTTCAAAAATATTACGTTCGATAATGCGGGCTATATTTATTTATCGACAGGATAATTTACGTCAAGTGATTGTAGCATTTGAAGAAGGTACACAGCTTGGAGTCGAGATTCAGTTGAAGATATTACAGACATTACCGACTTTAGTAGAGAAATATGGTTCAGAATTACGTGGCGAACAGCTGGCACAAGCTATTCATATTTGCTCAATTTTACAAGGTAGCAAAATCGCAGTCGTCGTCAATACCGCTGCTGCCACTCTTCAGCAATTGACTATGGCAGTGTTTGATCAAGTTGTGACAGAGGACAAGACTGAAGACGTTGAGGCAGTCGAACAAGTCCCGATTGAAGACGGCAAGACCACGGCGGCTATCAAACCGGCGGCTTATGACGCTTTCAGAGTCTTTCAGGACGTATGTTTGCTCACGGAGGATCACAAACCGAAATTTTTGAAAACCAGTCACATTACCGAGACATTCGGACTAGAGTTGATCGAGAGCATAATTTCAAATCACTCGCAGATTTTCAATCAACATCAAGAACAGAGCTACATCTTGCGCACATACGTTTTTCCATACATTCTCCGATCTTTATCTGAGCGACGCGAATTTCCAATTATTGTTCGAGTTATTAGAATATTGTATCTTATTATACGGCGGCATTTGGCTATCTTGCCGGTTGAATGCGAAGTCGCGCTTACTTTACTCACGCACATGCTAGACGCAGACTACGCACCGTACTGGAAGCGAGCACTGTCGCTCGAAGTGTTTCAAGGTATATTTGCTGAGTACCCACTCGTACGGAAATTATACAGCGAGTATGACAGTAAAGAAGGCCGTCAAAACGCAGTGCGAGCAGTTGTTACCGCGGTGAATAAACTCAGCGCAGAGAAGCCAGATATAATCGGTCTGCGACGATCATCTTCCTCACTGGCTAGTGGCAATTCTGGCGCCGACTCTTCGGTTACAGGCTTATTCGGTGGTACTGCTGCTGAGGCGCCTGGCTTATCTGTGCGAACTTCATCTGTCCGAGTGCTTTGTATCGACCAACTGGATAAGTCGGAGCCTCCGTCAATGCCTGATTCGTATTTGTATTACTTGGCTATAACTTGCATAAATTCGTTATCCGATGGCATAACCCGGTTTATATTACCACTGTCATTATCAGATTCACATCATACAATCAAAAAGAAAGCGTCCAGAGCGGCATTAGATGTTGACAAGAATGAGAATGGTGCTAGAGCGGAGTCACCATCACGGGCATCGCCACCTCCACAAGGAACCAGGTCTTCCTCTGCGGCTCCAAAGACTCGGCGGACTGTTAGATACAAAGGAATCCCTATGAATCCATTGATGCTGGAGAACCATAGTTTGAAACCTGAGATCGAGGCCACGGCTGGTATCGTACGGGATTGTTGGCCACCATTGCTTGCAGTATTTTCTACTTTTTTGTATTCAAACCTTGATTCAGAATTATACCATAACATTGTCAGATCGTTTCAAAGGTTTACTCAGTCGGCTGGATTATTAGAGTTGAATACGCCAAGGGATGCATTCCTGACCATGTTGGGCAAAGTTGCTGTGCCGTCACAGATCTTCACTGGTAATCTTTCTGGAGCGCCTTCTCCATCTTTTGAACGCACACATTCATTGTTCAACAATCCCATTGGTTATCTTGCTTCAGAGACGTCATCATCTTCGGCTCAGCTTCAACAGCATGATGGCTTATATGGTACGTTGCAAGTGCGTAATTTACTTTGTCTGCGAGCACTTCTCAATTTGGCCATTGCTCTTGGTCCTACGTTAAAGAGCAGTTGGAGTATTATTATTGAAACATTGCAACAAGCAGATTTAATTTTGCAAGCTTCAAGTCGTCGTGGCAGTACTGGCAGTGTTTCTAACCCGTCTAGCTCAAACAAGCTTGAGAGCAGTGCTGAGATATCGAACGAGACTGTTGCTGTTAATAACGCTGTCAGAAAACTAATGGATTGTACAAAGGACTTTCCAGACGAGTCGTTTTCAGATCTCATTCAAGCGTTTTGCAAAGTTTCAACGATGACGATTAATCTCAAAGATTCAACGAGCGGTGGAAGCGCACTTGCTAGTAGTACTCCACAATCTCCTATGCGCAGCGGCTCTACCGAAAATGTGAACGAAGCTCCGGGCATGGTACGAACTCCTTCCAAACAATCAAAGCCGCTGTTGTTAAATAAAATGGTTCCTGGCAATCCATTATTTGCACTGATCAAGCTTGGGGAACTAGCTGAGCTTAACATTAAAAGGTTTGTCGCTGCACCTCCTGATCAGAGTGGGTGGGATATTTTTGTATCTTATTTCATTCGAGTAGCTGCCTGTCGCGACTTGGATGCGTCTATACGACTACGATCAGCTGAGATTCTAGATTCTACAATTTTTATGATCGTTGCGGAAGCTTCATCATCAGTGTCTGAGTTGCCTGGTGATGGTATTAATGTCATTCACAAACGTTGTCTTGAAGCTCTTGAAGAAGAAATGTTTTTAATGATCCGACAAGGGCAACCT
This sequence comes from Myxozyma lipomycoides, assembly GCA_030564125.1. Lineage (NCBI taxonomy): Eukaryota > Fungi > Ascomycota > Lipomycetes > Lipomycetales > Lipomycetaceae > Myxozyma > Myxozyma lipomycoides. The sequence goes on from JAJLTW010000059.1 coordinate 58,905, forward strand.
GATGTGGAGATCGAACTAAGTATCAAGTCAATTGAGGCTGATATTCATTGCACTACTTTGAACACATTAAGTGATATTCTTGATCGGGCTGGTAGTTCAATGACTGAAGGTTGGGATACTGTTTTCAGTATTATTACTGGCGTCTTTGTAATGCATCATCAGGGCAATTTACTCCCAACTACAAAGGTTCCAGAAGGTGTTCCTATGGAGTCATTTGTCCCGCAAGTACATGGTTCAGCCAAAATGGCGACGTCAGACAAAACTCAGAAACTTGTAAAGGCAGCTTTTAGTTCTTTGCAACTTATTGGTAATGACTTTCTTTCGTCGTTACCTCAAGAGTGCACACTGTCTTTGATTGACTTACTTTTTTACTTCTGCCACCAGATTGATGACTTGAATATTTCACTCACAACAATTACATTCTTTTGGACAGTTTCTGATTCCTTGAGATCCAAGTTGACTGACAAAGAGGTTAATTCTGATCTGAGTCGACCACTCAAGTCTCGTGATGATCTGCTTGCTATGGCCAAGAGTGGCAGTCTGCAAGATTCCACAACTTCACTTTGGTTAATCTTATTGCTTAGATTGACGGCTGTATGCGCTGATCCGAGATCAGAAGTAAGAAACGGTGCTATTCAGATTTTATTCCGCATTTTCGACAGCTATGGTCATTTACTGGGACAGAATTCATGGAGTGCTTGCTTGTGGATCGTTATCTATACGGTGATGGAAGTCCGTCCTGCTCCAGAGATTCCAATCGAGATTGCAGATGCAACCTTGCTCAAGATTCGCGAAAAAGAACGAAAGGAGTGGTCAGAAACGATCTCGTTGATTTTGTTTGGATTAAGCCGACTGTATTCTACGTTTTTGAAATCGTTTCTGCAGCAACCTGATTTCATAGCATTGTGGGGTGTGCTTTTGCAACATTTTCAGAATATGATTTCACTTGGTCGGTCTGAGATAATTGTATCTGTATTTAAATCGTTGTCGGATATTTTACAAGTTCTGGAAGAGTCAGAGCCTGATATTTCGCTGCCAGAGGAGGTTGTTGACAAAGCATGGAAGTTATGGGCCAATCAAGAACAAGTCATTATTAACTCTGACAAGGGTACGGTCGGTGTGATGACACAAGAGTCTTTGACTGCATACGCAAATTCTTTTATGCCTTTGTATAGTTTACTCAAGTCTCGGATTACGTTAGATCAGATTCGGAAGATGTTGGAGATTTTTAAGAGTTGTTTGCTTTTCCCTGAGCTGCCTCAGTATTTCACAGATATTGACTACTTGACGCCATTGCAGTCTGCTATCTTAGAGGTGGTCAAGAACTTGGAATTAAATGTTTCCGGAACATCGTCAGTAATTCTGAGGTCTTACGGTGAATTTAGTAGCTTGGCTTATCGCGAAGATATTTTGGCAGCAATGCCAACTCGTCAGACTAAAGGATGCAAGAGACCAACGTATATTGCAATCTCGATTCGGTGCTTTGAACTTGTTTTAAGTACAGTCAAGGGCGAAGTTGGCGCTAGTAAATACGACATTTTTAATGATGGGTCGTTTGCTTATGCACTTGAGGTAAGTGCGTTTGTGGGTCTTTGGTCAGGTTCAAGTACTAATCTTTTTTAGATGATTGTGTTGCCAATCCATGCAATGTATAACTGTCCAGCGTATTCTACTCAGGACGATACATCTCTAACATTGTGGATGCTTGCTACGAATGCATTTTTAGAACTGGTCAAGATTGCGGTCGACGAACTGGGCAAGGCTAACTTCACTATTGACAAGGATGCGAAGATTGAGTTATGGAAGCAAGTTATTGATGGTACTACTGCTGTTGTGGAGCACAATGTTATGTCAGTTGGATCGAGCACGACCGAAGACGAGAAATTTGATGTTGCAGCGTTTATCGAGCTTGAGAAGTTAATCATACCATATGTCGGGGACTTTGATCTACCAGATGAACTGATTGAGACCTATGTGCGTGCGCTATTTGACAACTCATTTATCTACGAAGTCGTTGGCGTTGCAGATAATAAAAATAAATCAATTGATGACCGGTTGATAAATGTGTTCAAAGCACCACTTCACGGTAGTACTGATGGATTACGGGTATTACCACGTCAAAGTATGGCTTACACTACATTCGAAAGCTTGTTCAAGCTCTGTACAACCGAAAATAAAGCTACTGCCGAGCAGCTTCGACTGGTGGAGATTACTGTACCGTATTTACTCCTTCGATGCGCATTGATTTTGCATATGTTCGCTGCCGACCAGCCATTACGAGGTACCATTCCGGTTCCACGATTACAGCGCAAGGAAATTATTTATATTTTGAATTCACTTATCAAATTAACCGAGCACTGGTCAGAAAAGAAACCTGATGGTACATGGACTGTCAGTACAGCAAAGTATAGACCGTTATTACGACTTTTCCCACTCTTATCTAGAGGTGTTGTGGCTGCAAAAGGTGATCCAGTCGTGTTGGAATTATTACAAGCTTCATTTGATAAGATAGGAAGTGGATTTGAAGAGGAATCATAATTTAGAACCTAAATACGGAAGTTTATTTGCTCAAGCAGCATAGTTATAAGTATAATTTTTAGTTTTGTGTTCATTGTATTTTTTTTTTTTTTTTTTTTTGGTTTCCTTTCTCGTTTTGCATGGATGGGTATCTTTTGTATGTAAGTCTATAGTTGAAGAGATTATTTGCAATCGAAACACCGAGTTCGACAAATTCATATTTGAATTAAAATACCCAGATTATTATTAACCCGTATCATATGCATTGAGAAAAAAAACTACGGAACAAAAATTATTACAACCACAACAATGACTCCAGCATGTAAAAAAAAAATTCTCATTTCCCTTGAAAGCAAATCAAGTTCAACGAATTCTATTTTATTTTTTTTTCCCTGCTAACCGACCCTACCGTGTTGACTGTTCTTCGCTAGCAGACCCAAGACTTCGAAGACTGTCTTCGCTTGACCGATATGGATTTTTTCCGCCTGTTGAAAATAAGACTTCACGTTCGACTGCGGTCCCATCTGAATCGTCATTACGGTCGTTTGTAAAGCTGCTATTATCATCAACAACTTCATCGCGATCAAGTTCGTCAGATGTTACCACCGGTGACTCAACGACCAGCTCATCGAGCTCGTTATTATCGCGACCGTCCTCCATATCATAGCTATTGTTACCATCTTCCATTCTAATCATCTGGTCGCGCTTGGCGAAACCAACTGTACGGTATCCGCCGCTACGAGCAAGCTTGCGCTGGTAAATCACAAATATGCCAAATCCAATCGCAGCAAGTGTCACGATTATAAGTGCCAATTCACCTGCACGGAAGTAAGCATCACGTCTAGCATCTTTTATAGCCTCGTCCTTGCTCTTGTCATCGTCGTCTGGGATGGTGTCGTTGAGTGGAGGATTGGCAGATACACCACCTATTATGCTGCTTGGTGGCGTCACGCCAGTATATGAATAGTTGACTCCAATAAACCTATGCAAAATATCACGAGTCTCAAGTGGAAGATCGACCGGGACCATATGTGAAGCACCATGAAGTAAAACGTATGTCAAGTTTCTTGCCGACTGGTAATATCCGGTGTCAGCGCCTTCAAATGACCATTGCTCTTTGTTTGCCTTTTCAAACCCGACACCGCCATTGAAGCTTAATTCATTGATCAAATCCTCGTTACCAACATGATTACAAATAAGATCTTCATCTCCGTTAAACATCAACACTGGAATCTGCTCGAGAATACTTGGCAGTAATTCACTTGCAGGCTTAGAATGTTGAGCTTTGAATGCGCGACCAACTGCACCAGCGCATTCGACCCATCCCGAACTCTTCTCGGGTGAGACGTGCAAAGCTTGAGTAACATCATCACGGTGCAGATATGGCGTCACATATGCAAGATCATCGGGCCAATTGGATCCGCAAGCTGGGAAGGTGTCAAATTTGCGCACATCGTACATATTTCTGCAGGATTTGCCTCCTGACTGCGACTTGTCTTGAGAGTATTGCAGAATCAAGTCAAGAATCTCTTCACACTGTGGTACGTCGATGACCGAAGTGCCGGAATTCAATCGACTTTGAAGCTCGCTAACGCACGTAGCTTGTGCGGCTTCAATCTTTTTTGCATCTTTTGAACCGCTTTGGATGAGACCTTTGTCATATGAAAACGGCAGGTATGACAAATATTGCTTTGCTGGGTCGATCCAGCCATTTCCGAGCATTATTCCTTTGAGATCATACTGAGCAGCTTCAGTGTCGTTCCGGCGTCTGATTAAAGAGTCTGCAATATATGGAATGTACATTCCAGCATAAGATTCTCCAGCAATATATAAGTCATCTTTGGAAAATTCAGGGAAGAGCTCAAAGAACTTGTCTAAGAATACCAGAAAATCGTCGGCCATCTCCGGCAGCTCATGTAAAAAGCTGTCAGTGTCGACAAAACTAAATCCAGTACCCAGTGGATTATCCACAAATAACAGATTTGAAAACTGATTCCAATTCCCTATATTCTTGTATAGTTCGCCCTTTTCGCTGATCTTGAATGGGCCGACCTCCATCAACGCACCGTCCATTGATGAACACCCTGGACCACCATTGAGCCAAATGACCTACTATTAGCACAATATTCCAGTTAAACATTGAATATATAGCCTTTTTTGGTCGTTTCCGGCTAAATCCGGATCAGACATCCAGCGCGCTGGTTATCCAACTCTTTGACATACCGTCCGTGATTTGTCTGCAATATGCTCATTCTCAAACAACCAAAAGAATAAATTCCCGTGATGCTCTGGCTTTATTTCAATATGCCTATCAATTACTTGTCAGCCACATGCGACTCTTCGTCTTGCGTCTAAATCCGTGAGGAACATACCCAGCATGCATCTTCGGTAGCTCCAGGTCCGAAGGTGCTCCTGGCAATGAAGAAACAAAATAATCTGACTGAGAAGCAGCAGCGGCAATGTCTGCCAAAGCAAGCAATGCCACGGCGGCTGCTGACCGTCGTCGTCGCGTGAAACGCATATGGTATGTGATGAGATCTTCAACCAGCCTGCGTCGACGAGACCTGAACGAGCGTGATAACCTTGCCACTATCGAGCTGCTGGCAAACACAAAAAAAAGCACCTGGTTAGGATATTTATATATAAAGCCAATGCGACGCCAGAGTGCTCGGATCGGAGGTTAATGATGTGCAGCAACAAGCGATTCGTTCGTTCACTTATTCACCACTCGCGAGTGTGCTGCCGCCAACCGCCCGCCCGCCCCCCCCTGGAATTATTTATGGCGCCAGTTCGTGCGACGCGCACGACCCTGGAAACCAAAGCTGACCCCAGCCCTGGTTAATTGGCTGCGGCTCGCCCCAAAGCGCTTCGGTCGCGATCGCCGATATCGACAACCTGGCAACTCCCGGCTTAAGGAAGCACCGTCTTTCGAATACCAGCAGCACTGTTCTTGACTTTTTCTGGGCAATTGAGCAGAAGCTGTGCAAAGTTCGGGTTTATGGCGACAAGGCCATTGGTACGCGACTTATTAGGTACTTTGTAAAGTGTTTTTTGTGGTCTCGTTAACTGGGCCGTTCTGGGACGCACAGAAACGTTAACCGGTTTTTTTTTTTTATGCTTACCCTATTATGGTTGATAATGTAAGTTGAACAGTAACACAATGAAATCACAAACACTATATAAACACCGTTGTTCTAACTAATTAATAGAATATTTAAAAACAAAAACCAATCCTACGAACTCCTGACTCAGTCAACAATGTGGCAATAATGTACAGTTGTGAAACACACATGAAGTGAGATGCATATAAAATGTAGCACACCAGGGCTTTAAAACCCAGGTTGCGGTGACGAGCGCAATTCCTCCTTTTGATCTTCATCTTCATCTTGATCAAGCGCAAATATTGCGTCATCATCAGTATCACCAAATCCAACTTTGCTACTAGACGGAATCCATCCATAAATACGACCCATGACCATAATTTCGCGCTCGTCATATAATTCTATAAACTGCTGATCAAGCGGTCTAGTCTTTGGAAATGCGAATCGTCGGTATTCGTCAAATATCATTGTCAGAGACCAATCTGATAGTTTGCGTAAGCAGCCGACAACACACCCTGTCCGGTGTTTTCCGCGGTTACAGTGGATCAAAATCGGCTGGTTTGCGGGATTGAGGATTATTTTGAGAGCTGTAGTCACCGCATCGTCGCTTACATTGACAAACGGTTCTTTATTCCCAGACATACCAACTTGAAAAAACTGAATGTGATTCTGCTTCAAGAACTTTTTATGTTCCTCTGGATAAGGATCTGATACGAGCACCAATAAACTTCGCAAGTTCTTCTTCTTAAGAAACGCAAAGTTCTCTTTTCGGGGAAAAGATGATCTGTATATCCCATTCTTGACTAATGCAAAGTTTTCAGGCACCGCGTAGCCCTCTTTTCCTGCCACATAATCTTCATCGCCGTTCAACAAACTCGATCGTAAAGTGCCTCGTTCCTTCTCTGCGAGTTGGACTGTACATCAATTAGCCATTTTTTAGTGACACTATGCTGATACTATCAGTACTTACGCGTTGTTGGCTTGGCAATCTTGCTACCATTGGTCTCCACCTTCGCCTTTACCAAAGACTCCATTAACTTTTCGTCCATGCCCGTGGACTGAATCTGGTCACCAACTTTAATAGGATCCTGAGTCATAAACGTTCTATTCTAAAAAACCAAATAGTCGTGAAATCTGAACTTCGGAAAGCTGTTGCAAACTGACTATGAACACAATCACGCAAGAAGCCTAACTAACTGCTCTGGAACGCACTCAGAATACTGATCGTCGCTGCCCAGCACAACAGCCGAATAAAAGACAAAATTTCAAACAAGAGCCAACCGGGTATTTGAATTGCTTCTATGCAGAATTCTGCCTCTCCTTGTCACTGTTCGCGTCTGATGGCCCGACTGGCCTTGTCCTGTCCGGCCACGCGACGATCGGATGCCCCGAGTATATGCGACCTGGACTGGCACCCACAACAGACCAAAGCAAGATACACGCACTAGAAATCAGAAAGCGCAGAACACGGTTGCATCTGGGTCCGTCGGCAGACCTTTGACTGGCAGCGACACAGGAGTCGTCAATCCCTGCTGACTGGCTCCGTCGTTGTCGTCCGCCGCCAATATTATGGAGAAAAAAAATAGTTATTGGGTGCCCCGTGTGTGTAAGTTATTATGTACATAGTTACATAATACATATGTTACATGCAACAGCGCACGCAGCACATGCCTGCGCTCGACAGCGGCAGCGAGCGGGCTCTACAGCAAGGCCGAAGCACCTGCGGTTGGCCAGCCTGGGACCCTGGACGCCACCAGCTTGCGAACGATGGGCTTCTGATGAAGGCATCATCACCATCGTCCTCGCTCGCCTTAGTTTATGAGCATCCCAGCAAACGAACGAGTTACATATTATGATGACTCCCGATGCTTCGCTGTTTCCGAGGCTTTTTTTTTTTTTTTTTTTGCCCTTTTTCCGGTGCAGACGGTGACTGACAACTGTGGGCTATATGATGACAACTTTTTACCCGTATGAGCAAAATGTCACTTTTATTGCAGTCGCAGCCGATCCCAGCTTGATTTGTTATTTTTTATATCTATAGTCTGTATGCAGCTGCAGCTATGACAGATGTATTCCAATCGCGTAGGGCACCGCAGAAAATGCGCAACACCAACCACAGCCAGCAATCGCGGCTAGCAACGGCCCAAACAAAGGAGGAATAGCACAACCTTTGAATCACGGAGATATTTAAAACCCAATCCAAAACACACAGTAGATAGGAACCTTACGATCTCTTCCAGGATTTCAACGGAACCACACACAGCGAGGAACGTTATAATCGAACTATTCGTTTCTTCCAACCTAATACAGTATACATACGTATCGGTATCTAGGTCGCTCGGCTACATCTTATTTGTCTAATGACAAAAAATTATAAAAGAGAAATAATGCGAACACTGAATTAGGGAGCGTTGCAAGCCAGGAGAAAGTCTCGGTTGACCTCACAATCGACGATGAGGATGGCGCATTTATAGCAAAAAGCTCAATATGGAATCACTTCAGTCGTACACAGTTTGACGTGACGTTTAAGCCAAGAAACAAATTGATTGCCGTTAACGATTATGAAGTCAAATGCAACTATTGCAACTGGGCGACTACAGACTCTACGAGATATGGCTCCACGCCAAATATGACTACTCACATGAAAAATTATATGCACGCAAAGTATACTGAGACTACAATCACTTACGAAGACGGCGAATAATATTGTCATCTAATTGCTCTAACGGAACTCGCTGGCAAATCAATATGTAAAGTACAAAGAGAAATCGCTTCGCTGGGTTCTGGCAACTCGTCAACCATTTACGAGGTAGAAGAGCCATCATTCGTGACACTGTTTCAATTTTTGAATTCGAAGCTGGAACTGCCAGTGAATTCGCAGATAGCTTCAAAGGCAGTCGTATAAAGTTGATCCTTAAACTGGAAAGAGATTGTCAGACGATCGCTCTTCATTGGATAAACCTGGACCAGTAAAAATAGTATTTCTCATTTAGGTTTGTTGACACTGGCTGACTATCACTTTGATTATCGCAAATAACGTCTGGAATTCTTGTCAGCTTCATGGCGCACGTTGTGAATTTGATCGCTAAGAACATACTAAAGTTGCTAAACCCAAACAACTTCGAAAGTACTGAAGCTGCATGCGCCACTGCTAACGGCAAAATCACGCCCGAAAACCGCAAAATGTCAGCTATTACTGGAGTTCGGCTGTTGGCTCTCTATTTGAAGTTTAGCCCGCAGCGAAAACAAATTAAGGATAACCTGTGCAAGGCGCACAATTTTCCGCGGGCTGTTTTTGAGTAAGATGTTGAGACGAGGTGGAACTCGACATACAAGATACTTTAAATCGCGGGAAAAAAAAATGAAAGGATCACGAATTGTCGAGGCTTCAACCGTCGCGACAGTAAGTGCCTAACTGCTTACTGTCGAGATCAGTTTCCAGGACGCTGGGAACAATATTTTGCAAAGTGCCCCTCTTCGCCGCAGATAAAGCAACTGCCATCCGTATTGCGACCATTATTTCCAGCCTTGTTTTTCTCCTCAGAAAGGTGCCTGACGATAGTTGTTCGTATTGCGTCCATCAGTGGAATTATCCTGTGGCGTACTGTTTCCATTACGGTTCCCGTCGGTAACTTGGACGCGGAACAAATGAAGTTCTATAAACGGAAGACCGACGCTGGCATTTATTCCCCAAGACTGCAAGCGCATAGAACAGGTTTGTTCTGTGTTGCACTTGTTGTTAATTGTCTTGTCCCGTTTCAGCTTCTGTAACCACCTCTTCCTTCATCTCCACCGCGTCAAGATCTACCACACGTAGATCACTAACCAAAAATGAGTTAGGTTCTTTCGATAAACAAACTCGATTATGTGTTGTCACAATACTCGCGAGCTCTGTGGCGACTGATATGATATCGACGAAGGGGTCAGGATATTTTTGCACATTTAGCCCCTTTTACTTTTTTCGAGACCTTTGCAGGACGCGGTGGTTAGAAGTTAGAACTAAAGGGTATAGTCACTTGGATCACGGCATTTCTGACGCTGTATCAGCTGGGTTAAAAAAAAAAGGAGCAATACTATCTCTTGGATCACAGGAACCTCTACTATGTGGTGTGGCTCGGATCCTCGAGATAAGGCCCAAAGTCTCAAGGCGGAATTGAAATGGGATGTATGATAATCCGCCGTGGACCTTTCCAATTTTTAGCATTTCATCTTTCATATTAAGTGCTGCATAAATAGAATAATGTATAATGCTAATACTGGTGACTTTAATAAGCAGATTCTCTGATATCAAGTTCTTTCGAAAGCTTGACACCATTCGAACGCCAGAGAACACAACAGGTAGTACATCGTTTCCTTCAGTGCTTTTGATGTCTAACTTCACTGCACCATAACCCAATACTTGCACTCTTTCATCTCCCACTCCATAAATGTATTTCGAAACCGGATTGAAAGCACTCACAACATCTCTTTCTGACCATATATGAACTGATGCACCTGAGTCAATTATAGCCCCCACAGTTTCATCATTATTTGACAAATAGGGGTGTTGCGATGAAGCGACTGCCAGTGCTGACGGACCTCCCTGCATCCAGAAGATTCTTGCTTGACCGGGTCGTTGGTTATTATGTTGCGGGCAGTATTTTGATTGTCAATGTGTTCACTAGTTTGATGATTTGTGCGTGGGTGAGCACTTCCTGCCATTCCTCTCTTGAATTTGCTGAGTTATTTGTTTCTGACCAGATTGATAGGAAACATTCCCTGGCATTTGTAAAGATTATGAAATTGAAGATGACTCTTGGGATACATTCGGCTGAAATTGCTTGGAGCTAGTTCTCGCCAATCCTGCCTTGTCCAAGGTATTAAGCCAGACTCTGATCTTGTCCGGGGGTGTAATTCACCACACTTGTCCCAAAACAATTTCTCAACTTCAGAATTCAGTTCCTTGAGTCTGTGTATTTGTATGTCTGCAATAATAATTGAGATCTGACTATCCGACTTTCTGCTTAATATATATTTTCATCCGTATCTCCAGATTCAGGACACTACCTTCGTGGTGTAGCATGACTCCTTCAAGTCCTTGACCTGTACCCCTTTATTCTTCCAGTTCAAGTTCTTCAGTTTATTAAACAAACAGGAACATTGTAGTCCTGACTAGCAGATAATTTTTTGGAACTTCCTTTTCATCTTGATGGACAGTCCTTAAACATTGGAAGTAAAATTTGTTTGCGTCCTTTGTAGTCTTTAATGGATGTAGCAACAGCAGTAAAACAATCACCTGCAAGCTTACCTTCGAGTGTATTATCCGCAGTATCAGCCTTTTTCTACCAAGACAGTATTCTCTTTTCTTAGTATTCAATTTGTCCATAAAATTGTAGACCTCATTCTTTCAAGCTATGAACTAGCCAAAGCTCATAGTGAGTACCGGGAGAGCTTCAAGTCTGAAGTTCTTGTAGATGATAATCTTTGAAGTAAATTTTTGATAAAAGTTGCAGCACTAACTATATAGCGAAGAGAATGCACTTTTGATGTATTAATCTGTGTTTGTCCACCCAGCAGCTAATGACACATCGCGCTGCGCAGTCACTGTAAACCGTCAGATTGAGCTTTTGCATTGAAAGCCCAATATAACAACCTAAAGTTACTTGAATAGATATATTTAGTTATAATATTTACATAGCAATAAAAACACAAAGATCTTTGGCAAACCCGCATTTTTTATGCCCCTAGATGCTAGCATATTCTGGCGGTTGGCCTGTTTCTGTGGTGGTTGCCATGCTTTTATCGAGGTTGACTTTGTATGTAGTTATCATTTTCATGCTAAAATTTACATAACTAACTGTGGATGTACAAGTACAGTTTTAAAAGGGTTAGGGTATTTTATACTTTACCTAATCCACAGTTCTTCTTCTTAAATCTTTAAAGACGCTATATACGAACAGAATAAAATATCTCCCAACCACATCGCATCCTACCCGCATACAGAAACCGGCTGAGCCAACGTCAAAGTCAAGTCTTTTAAAATAAAACAATACAGTAAATTCAAGTAAACGTCCCCTTTCCCAAAAATACATATAAAGTAAAAAAACTGAAGTCAGGTTGAAGCCTTTTTAGCAACGAAAATCCAGTGCCTAATGATGGCCCGAGAAGCCTCCCGATTTTCCCGTCAGCTGCCAAGGGCGAAGATTCACCAGGGAAACTTCCCACCACCATGTCCAACAGAAAGCGAAGTTACTGGGCCGATAAGAACGCAGCTACCTTATCTAAACCATCCAGAGTGCCCAAAAGATGAGCCTCAGTCTGGTCGGACCCCAGATGTGAACGAATAGAATTGAAACGAGTGCAAGAGAGTAGCTCGTGGGTGACCGTATCGACGGTGCCACATGCACAAAACTCACTCTCATCAGTGATGTGCATTCGGACAAAATAGACGCCAAACCGGCCATGTCCAGTCCGGAGTTGAACGATCCTGCTGAGGATCGCAGTGGTCGATGTAGAATCTCGCGTAGTGGCAAGTGGAAAAGCTTGGTCGAGACACGTATTGCCGGGGTCAGTTGGCGGTAGCGTGCGCAGCGCGAGTCGGTATCGTATTCAGTCTGCCAGAGCACCTGTGCTCGCAAGCGGCAATATGGGCGAAGCGCTTCCACCTGTCCCGGTGCCGCGTCCTGAGAAGGGAGCCACGGGGCAACAATGTTGGGCGGAGGCTGATCGTAAGTGAGAGTCGAGTCCGTAAGAGCCCGCAGAATCAACGTGGCTGCAGTCACCGTACTTGACGGGTCATGCGACCGAGTAATCTGTCGGACAGGATTTGAAGCAGCAGTACCATGAACCTGGTGGAGGAGCTGAAGTGCCGTGATCAATTTGAGTCGGTGAGCGAGAGGCAGAACGAGTTATGTACTGAAGAAGGTGAAGTATAAAATACCCTAACCCGCAGCCGTATCCTCTTGATGTTGCTCCCAACCCCGCAGCCTAGATGAAAGTTCCATTTCCAAGCGTTCAATGGGAAAAGGTCCGCTTAAAACCTCTTTTAGCATGTCCGATCCCGGTGGGAAGTCGTGTTCGAACGAAGGTTCCCCAGCCCCTCTCATATTCTTAAGAACGCACTGTCTAAAATGCCATCGTAATAGGTGATCGGAGACACGATTTACATCGGCAGGATCTCTGCACGCAATGTCCAGCGTCCTGCCATCAACCCCC
>JAJLTW010000060.1:0-70904 GCA_030564125.1 Myxozyma lipomycoides
CGGATGCCCAATTGGCAGGCTAAGGGCACGGATGGTGTATCTTCGAGCCTTGGCAGTCAATCTTATCTCCGTTGGAGGGACCGCTGCTTCGCATTCCATCGCTGTGATAGGCGTGGAGCGTACCGCCCCTTTCCACAGGTAACAACCAGTACCAGGCACGATAATTATGTTGTGAGTAGGGCTAGGGTCTATTGAGACGGTATTGGTTGCTGTGGCAAGCTGTGATGAGAACGGCCCAGTGATTTGGTCTGTGCGTTGTCTTATGGTATATATAAAGCTGGGCAACTGCCCAGCGGTATTCTAGAATGATAATATATATTAAGCACGAATAGTATATCTCTTGTGTTAGGAAATGGAAGCCCTCGTGGGAAGACTCAACGCCAAGGTGCTGGCGTTACAACATGCCGAACGGAAGATCAAGTTGCAAATCTGTTTACAAAGAGTTTGGGTACTCCACAATTTCTAAAATGTTAAGAAATGGCTGCGGACTCACATGGCCGTTCAGATCAAAGGAGGGGGTTGAAATATGATGAAATAGCCTTGGTTGCTGTGGTAATGTGCTAGTGTTTATGTCACGCGTTGAGAATCGCCCAAACCTTACAACAAACTGTAACGATTTTAAGGCTTTATTTTCAAGAAATTAAATGACGAAAATCAAATTGAGTATTTCAATTCACAATAGCAAAAAATTTTAAATAGAGATTGTTAAGATGGTAGTGTGTCGGGGGTGTTGGTTGCTAGAGAGATGAGTGTGATCTCTGTACTGTGACGAGAACGACCTCGTTGGGGTTGGTCCGTGCACAGATATATAATATATTTTTTTTTTCCCAGGCGTAGTCTAGATGATGAATATAGAAAAAGCACAAATAGTATAACTCTTGTGTTATGGCAATGGAGGGTATCACTGAAAGGTTGAACGCGAAGGCGTTGACATTACAACAGAGATACGTTATGTTTAATACTGATACTACTTCGTTTTTGTGAACTGTCTATGATTTTTACCAGGCGTAGTGATGAGATCGAGTTGGTTGCTATGGTGATAAGCTGTTGCGCATGAGTTTTGTTAATTCTAATATCAAATTAAACTAGATAACCTCCTCAATGTTGAAAATACAACACCTTAATCTTAATAAGGTCTGCCATGTTGATCAATAAAATATAATTATTTTCGATACAGTCTAAATAATTCATATGCAAACGAGGGATCGCCCCCTTCTTATACTCTTCCATTACCTAGTAAAACACCAAACTTCACCACATTCCAACCGACACGTCTGAGTCATCTAGCGCGTACCCAACATTCCAACAGTTATGTTCAGGACGGTCGTGACGCCGTGGTTCGGGTCTATCCCATTATTCATGCCCCTCTGATGGGTGAGGACCCTGCTGCTGTGACTGAAGCTGGCCAGCGTTTGGTTGCCTTAATGGACCGGATGCTATATTCACTTCTGATTCAGTCTGTCTCTCTAAGTGTGATGCGTGAACTTCGAGCTCGTGGTGTTACTGGTCGCTCAATCTTGACATTTTTGGAAACTTGCTAGGGCATGTTTGATTTTGCACGTTCGATCGCAGCTCTGGTCGAACTTCGTTCACATCCTGCTACTCAGGACGCTATGTTCACCTTGATTCAAACTTGATTGATAATGTTCTTACCGTTCACTCGGCCCAGGAGCTTGGTGCTATGCTCATGGCTGCCTGTTTGAACTCTGCGTCTCTTCGTCAACAGGTCGTAACGAGTATAGTATTCTGCTACGTCTTTGAATCCTGCGTCCCTGCGTCAGGTCATTCTCTCTCTTACGGGTAAAGCTGATACTCCGTTGTCATACTCTTCCTCTGCTGGCGGCTCGGCTATGATGGCCCGCCAGCCTACTAAATGCTACCGTTGTGGGAAGGTCGGTCATCTTCGCCGGAACTGTACTCAGCGGTTTTCTGTTGCTTCCGAGCCTGAAAAATAATCGAAGTCCACCCTACTGCATGGGTTGCCCTGTCTGCTCCTGGATCGTCTGTGGCAACCAAGTCTTCGTTTTATTTTGACACTGGTGCATCTCATCATGTGATTGCCGAGCTGTAAGCTATCCGTGAGGATAAGGTTGCTAGGATCAGGTATTCTATTACCGCCTTAGTACGAGAGCTTATATATAGAATACTAAGGAAAGAAGAGGTAATAGGAAAAGGAAAAGGAACTAGCAGCGACCCAGGCTTATAAGTGTGGAGGGTTAGGGGAGAACCCTAGACCTCGGGTTCCGACACTACACGAGCTGTGATGATCTTACCGTCAGATTAGGGTGAGGAAATGAATTATATAATCTATTACCAGTCTAGTTAGTTAACTAACCGGTAATTGACAATTTATGTCGAGTCTATAGTGAAAGCTGCCCGCTCGGTATACAACCACGTTACTATAGTTAGTTAACTATAACGGTTAACTACAAGTGACAGCGTGCGCTTAAAGTTACCCGGATGCCGGACTTAAGCGATTGGTAGACAACTCATGCATCAGTTATATGTATTATGTGTGAACTGTCCGTAATGCAGAACATCTAAGTCAACATTCTCGAAACCGAACATTAGCACTTAATATCAGCAGGGGTCAGTCGATCGAGAAAGGCGCCTGTTTATGGTTAGCGATCAGGGGAGCGGTTAAATGCACTCTTGCACCAGTTGGCGCCTTGGGACAATAATGGTACAATGTCACTTAGATGCGACGACAAATCTAGATGAAGTTGACCAACCAACCAATTCATTATTTGGGATGAAACCTTCAGAGCTGTCTCATTCAATAGTTAGAGGTCGAGTAGAGTATATGCCTTGTCAAGATGTGTTTACTTCTCATCCCAGATCATTTATGGAAGATCTGCCAGTGGAGATTCTGCAGCTGGTTGCAGCTACATTAGACGATATTTCAGTGTGTCATTTAAGTGGAACATGCAAGGCAATATACACACGACTTCACGAAAATAGGTTTTTTTGGAGAGCAAGATATTTACAGCGATTTGATAGACCAACATTTTCCGTCGCAAGCGAAGACGGGCGTCAAGTTGTCACGAGCGATGAGAAACTAGAGGCAGAGTATGATTATCAACACAAGTATAAGCAGCGATCTAAGATAATACAAAATGGGAGAATTTCAGAAGTTGAGAGAGATGATTTAGACGAAGTTCTAGCTATGATTGGTCAACATCAAAAGAAAAATTATATTCAAATGGAAAGATCAGGTATGGCAACCAGTTTTGCGCATCTATTGCCTTCTCCAACACGTCGAGCTGCTGCTATTTCTTCTATGTCGGAGAGCAGTCGCCACTTTATGACGAAGGAAGAAGAGGAGAGTCGTAAGAAACACGCTATTAAGTCCATTCTGGTTCCTGCATTAGGATTCCCATGCATTCCTGCTAATCCAATTGATCCAGTTTATAGAATTGTGTACGATTCACCTCGCTATCCTTTGTTTGATTGTGTGACTGGATTACCACAAATGATTGTCATTTCAGCACTGGTGACATTTTGGCAAATGATGAATATTCAACGAGGTCTGGGCAAGTTTGGTAGTGGTATGGATGCCATTGAGCCACTTAGGCATGTATTTTACAGGCCAGATGATATGTTTGAATCAGGGTCACCGCGATTGGTTGATTCTCAGATTGCCACATCATCGCAGATGGAGTTGAATACGGGACAGCAGGATAATGACTTTTTCGGTACTTTAGAGGAAGTCGATGATGATGATGATGATGATGATGATGATGATGATGATGATGATGATGATGATGATGATGATGATGATGATGATGATGATGGGCCATTAGTATTCTTACCTTCACCGACAGATGTCGACTCTATGGGTTCTATTTCTATAGCGGACAGAAATCGTGTTGATAACAACGGCGAGGATTCTGAATGGGAGACAGAGGACGAAGTGGATCCGATAGAAAGTAGGCTTGACCACAAAGTATTTTTGGGCACATTTGCATTTTTTAATTATTGGGATTTTGAGCTGTTTAGGTCTGCGCCGCTTAGCTCTGAGACCAGGAGATCGATTATTGGTGATATTGTCGATTGGCATCTAGACATACCAGACGAAATCGTTGGACCAGTGTCTCTTGTTGTGACCGGAACTTCACATCATCTCAGTGGACTGACCCAACGACGTCGAGCGATCGTAGAGATTTCACCTATCGAAGAGCCTGTCTTGGGTATCCAAGGATGGGCACGTTTTGCTATGCGTCAACTTGAATTTGAGTTTGAAGACGGTTTTGAAGAGCAAAGGTGGATCCATCAAGCAGTTATGCTTCCTGGTAGTAAGATAGTCGTTGGACGATGGCATGATGGCTTTGATGAGAACGCTGATGTGGCGGTCGAGGGTCCTATAGTTTGGGTTCGTCGGTAGACACTTTAGAGGGCTAACTATAACTTCTTCTTCTTTAGTTGCAGGATAATTAGGTGTTCGCTTCCGCGAGAGAGAGCGGATAATTTTATGGACGCGGGGGTCGGAATTTTTCTTAAAGTACACAGTTAGTTAACTATATACATATGTACGATCTTATTATCACGACAACCTTCCTGACGGCCAGTTAAGTAATGGTTTGATTGTGAATGAGAAAACAATTGCCAGGAGCATTGTAGCGAGGAGACACAGCTGTGGTCTGTAAGTAGTTAGCCAAGACGGAGCTGCTGCTTGATCTCGGGATGGCCGGACGCGCTTCCGGATATTGTCATATTCGTCGTCGCTTAAACAGCTGTGCGCCAAGCAAACAAAGCATATTCGCAACATTGTTTGTTTAAATGGCAGCGACGAAGAATGAATGATTTGTCATCCATTACTCCGAGTGCCGTCTGCTTTGTCATAATCGCGCCGCACAAACAATAGGGTGGGGGGAACTGCCCGCCGCATTGCATTGTTCTTTCTTCCGCTAAATAAGTCCATGCCGGTCCTAACACCGGCGCGCCGCTGCTCCCCCCAGGGCTAATAATTACGGCATGACCCGAGACGGGGCCTTGCTGGCATTCAGTCAGTCCAGTCAGCTTGTTTGTCAGTTTTTCAGTGGTAGTCACACCAGCATGTGGAACAAAAGCGGATTTTTAATCGCTGGCATTGTCCAACAAGACACAATGGTGTCGTCATCACCACTCGCTTTACGCAACAGGTGGTGGTCGGGCAGCGGAGTTTACAGAAGTCCCGGGCGCAACGCAAAGCAGTAAATCCGCTCGCCGTCGTCTTTTGTCCGGCAGTCGTATTAAAACTATGTAACTGCTTAATAAATCCGTCGTCGCTTTCGACAACAATGGTGCCATTGTCATTGTTACGGCACCCAACTGGTGACTCATGCGGCAATTAGTAACCAGTCAGTTGTTCTTCCGCCGCATAATAATACATAGTCCGGTCGTTCGCGGTCCAATTCGGCAATATATTTAAGGTTGGCAACAGTTTCAGTCCTTCACCGCCGCTCGTGGCGAGAACAGAGAACTGAGGATAAGCCACCGTCTGGATATTTTTTTTTTCTATCGTGGCCAACCAGCTTGCTATAATCACCACCAAGTCGACAACTTTCTTGACCTGCAGTTGGCTCTTTTCTTCCAGTTGTTTGAGAGTTAGTGTTGGTAAATTTTTTTTTCCGTTGCTGGAGTGAGAAACTGCCAAGATGTCGAGCAGACCGTCTTTGCCAGCGTCGTTGACCAGGAACAGTTTACCTACTCCGCTAGACGGTCGCTGGGGTGAACCGACCGAGGGAGCAGTCGACGTTGCTCTTGCAGAAAGCGAGTTTGAAGAGCTTAGGCGTGAGCTTTCTAGGATCTCGCAGGTCGCCAGTCGCAAGTCCCATCTCACTGAGGGCCACGATTCGGAGTTCGGTATCATTGGCAGCGACAGTGTGATTGATAAGGAGGACGGCAACGAAGAACAAGTCGATGGGTTTGACCTTGAGCACTGGATTCGAAACGACAATGAGAAGAATGCACAGACTGGCGTTAACCCCAAAAGAGTACGTTTATTTCATGGTTTTTTTTTTTTGGTTGTGAAGTTTGTCCTAATAGTATATAGATTGGTGTTTCCTTCAAAAACCTTTCAGTTTCTGGTCTTGGCTCTGGTGCGAACTTTGTTGAAACATTCCCGACAGCTGTATACAACGGTCTTGGTGGTCAATTCATTACGGCAATCAAAAATTCAATTCCAGCACTTCGACCGAATCCACCAGTTCGCACAATCCTTCATGACTTTACTGGTCTTGTCAAGGCCGGCGAAATGCTGTTAGTATTAGGCTCTCCTGGCTCTGGAACGACTACATTGCTCAAGGCTCTCACGAATCGTCGAGAAGGCTATGTTCAAGTCAACGGTGATGTGCACTACGACGGCATGGACCCAATTGAAGCTCGCAAATATCGGGGCGAGATTGTTTTCAATGACGAAGAAGATCGACATTTCTCAACCCTTACAGTCAGTCAGACGTTGAGATTTGCTCTAGGCCTCAAAACACCGCGACTACGACCAGCAAATGAAACAAGGGCACAATTCGTCGACAAGCTATGCTCCTTGTATGGTAAAATGTTTGGTATAGAGCATACAATGAATACTTTGGTTGGTGGAGACGCAAAGGCTCGAGGAGTCAGTGGAGGCGAGCGTAAGCGTGTGTCTATTGCTGAAGTGCTTGCTAATCGGGCTGCCATTGCTGCATTCGACAACTCTACCCGTGGCCTTGATTCTTCGACTGCAGTTGACTACATCAGGTCTCTTCGCATTCTTACTAACCTCACTCACTCAACAACTATCGTGACACTATATCAAGCTGGTGAAGGGTTGTATCAGGAGTTTGACAAAGTATGTCTAATTGACTCTGGGCGTCAGATATTTTATGGGCCTGCAAAAGAAGCACGAGCCTATTTCACAGCTTTGGGATTTGATGCCAGTCATGGCACAACTACTGCAGATTTTCTTACGTCTATTACCCATCCTATGGAGCGTCAGATACGGCCAGGATTCGAAAAGACTGCTCCGCAGAGCCCTGAAGAGCTTGAGGCAGCGTTTAAGGCTTCTTCATACTATAAATCAACGGTGGAAGAAGTCGATACTTATTATCAAGAACTCATCAACACTGGCCATCAATCTGTTTCTTTATTTTCAAAGACTGTAGCTCTTCAAAAGTCAAAAATTTCAGGCAAAAATTCGCCATACACAGTGTCGTTTTTCAGACAAGTTTATTATCTCGTAAAGAGAGATTTGCAGCTACAATGGCAAG
This sequence comes from Myxozyma lipomycoides, assembly GCA_030564125.1. Lineage (NCBI taxonomy): Eukaryota > Fungi > Ascomycota > Lipomycetes > Lipomycetales > Lipomycetaceae > Myxozyma > Myxozyma lipomycoides. The sequence continues at coordinate 7,227 of JAJLTW010000060.1, forward strand.
ATCAAATCACTATCAAGACAAAGATTTTCAACTCTACCGTGGTTGGATTGATTTTCGGTTCATTGTTCTATAATACCCCTCAGGATACTTCTGGCGCATTTAACCGTGGCGGTGTTCTTTTTTTCTCGCTAGTATTCAACGGGTGGCTTCTCGAAGGTGAAGCCGCTAGCGTTATCGCGGAGAGGCCGTTGATGAACAAGCATCGTTTATTTGGCCTTTATCGTCCGTCAGCACTGTCTGCTGCCAAGGCCGTCGCAGATTTGCCCATGCTTTTTGTTCAGATTATAGTATATTTTATTATCGTGTATTTTTTGTCCAACTTAGCAAGATCAGCTTCACAATTTTTCATCGCTTTTCTGATTATTTTCACCACCACTGTCATGTTGATGAGTTTCTACCGTGCAATTGCAATGTTTTCCGATAACATTGATGCCTGTATGAGATCAGTCGCTGCGACGTTGCATGCTATCGCTTTTTGGACCGGATATGTTCGTCCGGCAGTTTCGATGCCGTGGTGGTATAGGTGGATCTACTACATTAACCCACTACAATACTCCTTTGAGGGTCTCATGGGTAATGAATTTTACAATCGAGAAATGGCTTGTGCTTCAGATCAGTTGGTTCCGTCGTTTAGTGGAGTTCCACTAAACAACACTGCATGTTCACTGCCAGGCGCTGTAACTGGATCAACTGTTGTTAATGGTGAGGCCTACATCAATGCTCAATTTGCTTACTCACGTACGCATCTTTGGAGAAATTACGGTATTATCATGGGTTTTTTTGCTTTTTTCTTTGCTATCCAGCTTATCTTTTCCGAGATTTTCACTTACAGCAAGGCAAGTGGTCAAATGAAATCATTTATAAAGGCACCTGAGAACACAGAACCATCGATTTCGAATGAAAAGGTGTTTCCCGACAAGGCATCGTCTGAGAAAACAGATTCAGCTGGTGGAAAAGGCTCCTTATTTACATTTGAACATGTTAACTATGTTATTCCGACACCTGATGGTGAACGCAGGCTATTGGATGATGTGGAAGGTTATGCCGTTCCTGGAAAGCTGTTGGCTCTAATGGGATCGTCTGGTATGTTTTTGTTCTTTTAAATAAAGTTATAACGAAACTTACTTTTGTTAAGGTGCTGGAAAGACTACTCTTCTTAATGCTATATCACAACGATTGAGCTTTGGTTATGTTAGCGGCGATTTTTCTTTAAACGGACACGAACTTAGCAGATCTTTCCAAAGAAAAGCCGGTTTTGTGGAACAACAAGATTTGCACGAGCCTAAGCAGACTGTCCGTGAAGCACTTCAGTTCTCGGCTCTTTTGCGTCAACCTGCAAGCGTGCCTACGTCTGAAAAGTATGCGTACGTTGAGAAAGTTATGCAACTACTTGACTTATATCCAATTGCCGATGCTATTATTGATAGTCCTGGTGTAGGACTGTCTGTCGAAGAGCGCAAGCGTGTTACAATTGGCGTCGAATTAGCATCTAGGCCAAGGATTCTATTTCTTGATGAACCTACCTCTGGTCTTGATTCGGAAGGTGCATTTTCAATTGTGTCGTTCTTACGTCGCCTCGCCAATAACTCAAGTATCGGAATTATTTGCACCATTCATCAGCCTTCGGCCAATTTGTTTGCGCAATTTGATAATTTGTTACTTCTTAGCCGTGGCGGTCGGACAGCTTATTTTGGTCCTATCGGCCACGATGGAAATACTGTTGTAAAATATTTTTCCAAACTCGCTCGCCCGCCTGCTCCTGATGTAAACCCAGCCGAGTATATCTTGGATACAGTTGGTGCCGGTGCTTCAAGGCGTTCTAAAATTGATTGGCCGGAAGTTTGGAAAGTAGCACCGGAGCGTGACCAACGGAAGCAGGAATTCGTGCAGCTTACTGAGGAATGGAAAGCGAATTCTACTAATATTGGCAATGCTGACAGTGATGATGACCAAGAATTTGCGTCGACGCTGTCGCTCCAAATCAAACTGGTTACATTACGTTTGTGGCGTACATTCTGGAGAACTCCGTCATATGGCTACTCAATTGTTTTTATTGCATTAATTTCTGGTCTAACCGCTGGTGTGCTGTTCTTCCAAGCTGACAATTCATTGTTTGGTATGCAATCTCGCGCATTTTTGACCTTTTTCACGCTTTTGGAGATTATTCCAATTTTAAACTCTGTGGAAATGCATTTTATCAGTGCAAGAGATCTATTTGAACTTCGCGAGCGCAACTCCAAAGTTTATTCTTGGATCGCGTTTGTTACAGCTTATATGGTCTGTCCTCTACCTTATATGGTTTTGTCGTCAGTTTTGTTTTTCCCCATGCTATGGTACATGCCCGGTCTATATATGTCAGCAAGTATTGCTGGCTATGCATATTTCATGATCTTGTTGATGCAAATCTGGCACAGTCATGCTGGAATTCTCCTGGGAGCTTTTATTCCAAGTGCTACCGTCGCAGGTGTCATCAATCCATTATTCTATGTTTCTACTCAGGTAGTAGTTGGCTTGACAATTCCTTATAAGCAAATGAACGGGTTTTATAAAGACTTTGTTTATTGGGTCAATCCTATCGCATGGGCCATTCGGGGCTTGGTAACTACGGCTACACATGATGTTCCAGTTACATGTTCTCATAGCGAACTTGCAATTTTTGACCCACCGTCGGGTATGACTTGCGAGTCCTTTGCAGGCTCTTGGGTACATAACGACACGTTTGGGAAGCTCTTGAATCCTTTGTCAACTTCTTCTTGCGAATTCTGCAAGTTCACGTCTGGTGATGACTTTTTGAGCTCAATCGGATTTGAATTCAGTACGAGATGGCGTGATATCGGTGTATATATTGCCTTTGTGGCCCTCAATCTGATTGTTCCGTACGCAGTATATTATCTTGCTCGTGTCATGGACTGGTCCAAGGTCAAGAGAGTTTTCAAGTTCAAAACGGCGTAGTTAAGCTGCATATTTCGATGGTTGTCGAATTAATGGTTTTATATTAATATGTAGAAGTAATTTGCACTAATTATGTAATGTCATAATCACTGTATGTAGTCACCCAGAGCAAGACTCTGATACACTGAATGATATCCCAAAATACAAAAAAACCTTTATGTCTTGCGTCTTGCAAATCGTCTCCGGAGACTATGTACATAGCTACATTATGGACCAGAAATTTGAGTTGGTTGGTGGGTGCACCGTGCCCCTCACCCGCGTCGTCTTCGCGTTCTTCCCGCTTGTGATCGCGACCTGGTCGAATGAACGAGAAGAGGGCATTCTCGCTGCTTTTCATTTACTTATGCCCAAGTGTGTTTGAATGAGATCCTTGAGGCTTCTTGTCGATCCTCTACCAAGCTTACCGCAAACAACAACATGGCTGGAAAACAGTATGCGGTCGTGAACGGTCGCAACCCTGGAATCTACAGCAGCTGGGCGGAAGCCAAAGCCCAGGTCGATGGCTACAGTGGAGCCCGGTTCAAGTCGTTCACTTCGCCTGAGCAAGCCAGCAGTTATTACCATAACGGTGGCAGCAGCTCGTCGTCATCGAGCTCTTCTCATGCTTCGTCGTCGTCGTCGTCCTCCGGTGCCAGATCGTCCTATTCCAGCTCTGGCTACGGTGGTGGCTATAGCGGCTCCTCTTACCGACCTTCTGGAACTTCGTCTGGCTCATACAGCTTGCAATCGTCTAATCGGCCTTCGTCGCAGCCAGTGAAGTCTTCGTCGCGAACCATCGTCTATACCGATGGTGCTGCCGCCGGTAATGGCAGACCTGGTTCCAAGGCAGGTGTTGGCGTGTACTTTGGGCCAGACGATTCGAGAAACGTTTCGATGCCACTCGAAGGATTGCGACAGACAAATCAGAGAGCCGAGCTGAAGGCCGTTTCTGAGGGCCTCAAACGGTCTAACGGAGATGTGACTATTCGTTCTGATTCGCACTACGCAATTAAGAGTAAGTCTAGTCGCCATATGGCATGTTATTTTTGATTTTTAACATTATGTAGGTATGACAGAATGGAACAAGACCTGGGAAAAAAACGGTTACAAGACTGCGAACGGCCAGAGTGTACAAAATGCTGATCTGGTTCAAGAGGCTAGTGCGCAGGTTAAACGACTCCAGAAGCAGGGCCACGATGTCAAATTTGAGTATGTGCCAGCACATTCCGGAAACCATGGCAACGAGATGGCAGATCGCCTGGCTGTCAATGGAGTTCGTAAGTAGCCGATTATCGTTTTATATGGCGTAGATTAGGAGTAATGGATGACAATTTTCAATACAATTTACTTTTGGTAATCTGTAGTTTAACTTTGATGGTGTAGTATGTGTCCAACGAATTGGAAGCTATACTGGTTTGTGATTTCTACCGATATGAATTTGTTAATGCACTTTTTCAAAAAGCTCATTGAGTTGTCGGTCATTTTAGCGAAAAGCATGCGTGGGGGAAATCATGCCCTGAACTTGGGTTAGGAGGAGGCTTAGGGTACGACACAGTGCGCACAGGTAACTGTGTAACATCTGCTTTCCATTATTAGTTATTCAATATAAAAAAGACTGCACATTCTTTTAAACTCAAAAAACAAAAATTTAAGATTATATTTGAGTCAGCAATGACGATTAGCTCAGAGGTTTTCAAGACACGGCATCTAAAAGACCCTGCTAAGGAAGTGTCACACGAAGAATTCTGGATATTTGGTTATGGTTCACTAATATTTAAACCGCCACCCGACGCCGAACTGGCAATTACTGGCTATATAGACGGATACGTGCGACGGTTTTGGCAAAAGTCTCACGATCATAGAGGTATCCCGACAGCTCCAGGTCGAGTTGTGACGTTAATTGAACGAGAATTTTGGGCGACTTTAGATGATCCGCATGCGCATCGACAGACTGAGGACTCAAAGACCTGGGGTGATTATGCTACAGCTTTATATTACCAAGAATTTGTTAACATTTAGGAGTTGCATATAAAATAATACCAGAGAAAGTTGAAGAAGTATCAGCATATCTTGATCTCCGAGAGCAGAATGGATACACAGTGCATTTGGTTCCATTTCACACGTCTATAAAGGCACCACTTGGCCATACGAATACAAATGGATCATCAGTAAAAGAACTTGAACAAGCATATAAACCGATACCGTCAGTTATTCCTGCAATTACGTATATTGGCACTCCTGACAATCACGCTTTTACTGGAGTTGAAGATTTAGATGACTTGGCTGCGCTTATTGTCAAATCAGAAGGACCATCAGGCCTGAATAGAGAATATTTGTACAAATTAAACGATGCTCTTGAACAGATTCATGAAGCAAGTGGAGAAGACCAAGATTTTCACGTTGCAGATTTGGTGAAACGAGTTAGAGCTTTAGAAGCAAAGACAAAGGACATATAGAATTATTATAAACAAAATTACTTTAATAAGCAAAGGTGTAGCAACCCGATTCTTTATACGGTATGTAACAAAAAAAAAATTACCCCAATCCAATGAACCGTAATATTACAACCAAATATATCTATCGCGAAACACTAAATCCAAACTCTACTAAAGTCATAGTATCTCTCTTATTAGGTACGTGTCCTCTTTTCTTGAGGCCCATAATGCACGTCCTCATCACCTTTTCGTTTATTAATAGCGGCGCCATTAGAATTATTATTTATCCTATCGTTATTTAGCGATTGTGCTGAAGATGCAACTACAGGCGTGGAAAACTGTAGAGGGGATGGTAGAAGATCTTGACCCATAACTCCACCTTTGGCACTGAATTGGGATCCCCAGTCTGCAGAATAAAACATTGACGGCGACGGAAGGAGATCCGACACAAATTTAGATGGTAAAGCAGAAATTGGAGTCTGTTCACGAGCATTTGTGAAATTCCCAGAACTAATTGTAGTAGTTGATGCTGAGAATCCATGACTGACTGGGTTCCCGCTAGCAGAGTTTAAACTTGCTGGTCTAGCAAAAGGGTTCCCAGGACCACCTAGACTATTTGAATTCAAATAACCTGACGGTGACGGTGGAGGCAAAACAACTGCCGGTGACGAAAGCTCTTTTACGTGAGCCGATAACGGTGGAACTGCACCATTCTCTTGTGAAGGTGAAGACGATGTAACAGCAGTCGATGGATCAGTTGAATTAGGCCCGCGATTAGTACCAATATTGGCATCAGCAGTACCAGAAGCCTCATCAGGAGGTATTCGAATTTTGAGCTTGGGCCTCATGTTTGGAGCAGTCATTGCAGGAGCCAGTGTTATTTCTGAATCTCGATTGTCAAACTCGGGATGTAATTGAGGTTGAGTTGGTTGCAAGTCCATACTGTGAGACCGGGTCGAGTGAGATGGGAGTGAGAGTGAAAGAATGTTGTTCGATATAGTCTGCGATGATTGTGAAGTCATGCTTGAAGAAGACTTGGGCCTGAACGACTGCATCTGGTGCTGAACCTGATTAGAATCATCGTAATAGGGTTGCATGTGAGGCATTGATTGAGGGGGTCCTATTCTAGGAGGAGGAGCCTGGGCAACATTAAATGAAGAGAAAGAAGAACTTTGTGGTTGCTGATGGTGATGATGATGTTGTTGTTCTTGTTGTTGTTGCATCTGTGGCGCTGGATGTTGTATTTCATGTGGCTCATGGTGCGGTTGGCCATGGATATTATAACGAGCCATGGCGTCTTGGTATTGCTGATTTGGTTCCATGATCATAATCTGCTCTTGCTTTATTTGTAAACCGACATCCTTGCCTGGACCCTGAACGTTATTATTTAATGACGAGTTTCTTGAATGAGTTCTCGATGGAGGAACCGAGTTCCGAAGATGAGGCGAGCTCTTCAGAACCTGACCGGCTTGGGATAGTTGTGGTGGGTTGTGTTGCTGCAGCTGCTGTATCCCATTCTGGCCCTCGATCTTGACAGGCTGCTGCTGATGGTTGTTTACTACTCGTTTACCCGACTCAGGCGAGTCATTTGTCTTTGACGGGGGCTCCGGGGTGTTGTCGTTCGTATCCGAGAACTTTTCGTCTTCGTCGTCGGTCGCCTGAGGTCCTTGAAAGTCCTTTGGCCCCTTTCTCTCATACGGAGCAGTCTAACCGGATGATGTTAACGCAAAACACAAAGACTCAAACACCGTGATGTTCACACTCACGTAGTTGTATCGGTCGATCAGCTGGTGGGTGTCGCACGACGTGAACTCGTACAGCTTCTTGTTGTTGCCGAAGATAATGACGGCAATGTCGACCGAGCACAACACCGACAGCTCGTGGGCCTTCTTGAACAGCCCGGCCTTGCGCTTGAGGAACGTGACCGACCTGTTGCGCTCGTCCTTCAGCGGCTTGATGAGAATCTTGCGCCGACCCATTGCTGGCCCGATCTCTGGCGTGGTATAAGTATTCGCCTGGTATCAAAACTGCCGCTTGCACCAGCTGTCTTTTCCGGTAACGCGACTGCACTGTACTGCAGTTCGTCTGTGGTGGTTCCCGCAAAAGGCCTTTGCTGTTCGTCGTGAACTTGCCAAATGCCGAAGCGAATCGGGTCCGGGGCGACAACAGCGCGACACTTATGCTGCGCCGCACGCGCCCTAAAAATAGCCACCCGCCTCCCTTTAGAAACCAAACCCTTGGAGGGTGTGTGCAGACCAGACAGATTTCAAAACGCGGGGCGTGCACCAAAAAAGCATGAAACACGCGCCTTTGCCCTGACCCGTGTGACGGGTTAGGGTTTGACCCCTCCAGAAGAATGAGTACATATGTATATAAAGGATAGAGCGAGCCTTTAATAATGTAATATATCTTTGAATGCTTGGGCTTCGGCTCAGTACCAACAATAAATGGAGATTAAGCCTAAGCAATAGGAATCCCGTTAAGAGCGCGTTGGCTCTGGCGCGACAGTCTATTAATGCAAACATATACAACCCATCTTTACTACATTCGCAGCCCGCACAGTCGGTGATTATGAATAACTATTAATGTAGCTTGATATTATGCCATTAAGATCGGCTAGTTGTATTACACGCTCTCTGTTCCAATTTTCATATATGTATCTCCCGCGCAACCCGCTCTAACCCCGGGACAGTAAGAGTTTATTTTCCCGCCTATTTATCCTTCTTTTCAGCCCTGGTAGTGGTGCTGTTGTCTTCTTCCTCGTCGTCCTCATCATCACTACGGTCGTCTTTCTTAATGTCGTAGAACACCATCCGGTACGCAATCCGGAAAATCAAAAACAACCAGTACAGGTTCACAATCTGCAGTGCCAACAGCAGCGCAAACGTAATGTATTGCGAGATCCAGCATTTGTAGTGCTGGGTATCCCAGTTCAGCTCAAAGTCGCCGACTGTTCTGAACTCGGTCGCCACCGACCACAAAATCTTGAGGTTGAGATAATGACGCAGATAGATCCATGACACAGCAAACAGTACAAAAAACGCTTCTGTGCAAACATGGTTGAGATAGTTGAGCGTCTTGGAAATCGCAAGCATCACATCAGACGCATCCATCGTGATGTAGACCTCGATCCCAATCCAAGTAAAATGAAACCTGTACGAGCAGAAAATAAGCGCAATCGTGACAATGTGATGGAAAACCAACTCCTTAAAGTCCTTTCTTGGTTTCTCGAGTTGCAACATCAGTACAATCGACTGCTGGGTCCAAAACGCTGCCTGTAATAGATAATATGCCTTAAAATCAAGCTCATGGCTCATATGTGGGTAATGCTCGTACATTGGAGTCGTCTGGAAATACCACAACGGAGTATGATGCATAATATACAAGCCCCAAGGTACCATGAACGAGTAGTAGCAAACCGCATACGTCTGCTCCATAAACCGCTTGATCTTGCCTTGCTTGGTTAACCCGGCCATTCTTGCAACCGGATCAAGGACTTGCTGCATAGTGAATTCACGCAGAAACGAGAAAACAAAGACATAATATCCCACAAAACAAAAATCTAATTTTCCCTTTCCATACATTGGAGTTGGATTACTTTCGTCTGGCGCAATGTAGTACGATAAAAATAAAAATGGGTGAAGAATATTCGATGTCGCGCTACCACTCGGCACGCATAGATAAATAATTGGAGGAATCAGCGTCAAAGCCAAAGGTAGAACTAAAAATTCGCGTTAATATTCAAACCTCCCCCAACCGTCTTCTAAGTTGGATCACCTACCCCATGTCTTGCGATAGCACAACTCCCTAAACTGCATATACCACCTCTTAACTGGTCCAAGTGGAGGAACCGGATTCCCCTGCGAGTCTGCATTCGATAATGCCCGTTGCCGGTTTTTGCTACCCTGGATTTGTGTTTGAGTAGCATGCATTGTTGACAACCCGGGTGCTGTGTCACCAAGTGTGAACTGACCGACCGACGACGTTCGTCGACGACCATTCACTGCTAACCGAGGTCTCGGCGAGGGCGAAGCCGACGGCACCGAAAGTAACGAACCAGAATCACTCATTAAATTTGGCACACTTGCAATTCACTCAAACAAAAAAAAAGGATTCTTAAAATTCTGTCAAAGATGCGGATCCCCCACTCGATGCGTATCAACAACTATTATCCGTAAATTTGAAAGTGCTACAACAATACAAGAAAAAAAAAAGAACCACAGAAAGCCAATTAAGTGAATTTTTAAGCTCAGATAACGACAATGCACTCAAAAGACCACAGGCCTTTGTAATGGTTAATAGCAAGACTGTAATTGCCGATCAAACAAAACACTTTGTCCCCTGCAACTGCTGCTCTCTGGTTCGCACCGCTTTCTCTGCCCAATTCAGCAAACAAAGTCAATTGCACAGTATTAACAGACTTGGAACCCACACACCGCTCACAGCTCGGTATTTATTGGTATGTTATGTTTGCTGTGCCTGAAGTCGCTCAAACTTGTCGTCGGTTGTTCGGACAAGCATTTATTATTTGTTTTGCCCTTTCAACTCATATTGACAGGGTTTGGGGCCATCGAACCAGAAAAAAAAAAAAAAAAGAAAAAAGGAAAAAGAAAACCGACGACCGGATCGGGGAAGAATTTGGCGCCAGCGCTCGAGACCGGCATTAGAACTCAGCATTTGGCTTATTAACTTCTTGTATTAATATGGGCTTTGCGACGTATTAGCTGTCATATAGTTTGCACTTCTTAGGCACGACCGCTACGTTGTCGTTCTCTGTCACTAATGAATGGTGTCTCTAATGCAGTAGTCGTCATATATTGAAGCAGTCAAGATAACTACATAGATAAATTTACATAAAACCAAAACGCCGTTCCAGTCCCCACAACATTCTAGTTATTGTGGACGTCTTGATAGATGAGCAGTGGTTCTCCAATGGCGGTAATTTCGGGTATAGTGCACTTCAAGTCAAATGCCTTGGACAGAACAATTTTGAAGATCTAAGCCATTAGAATTAAAAAAAAAAAAAAAAAAAAAGAAATAAGTTAACGGGTTTTTAAAATATGCAAAAAATCACATTACCTTTTGTATATTGATAGAGTGACTGGTCGAGCAAAAGATCAAGCTCGCCTTCATAACTCTAGCAAATCGTCGGGCTTGCTTGCTAATCTCCTCCTGATCTTCACGGGGGAAATTTACAAAATGGTCGTACTTAGTCCCGACTAGAAATGGAATAGCTGTTTTGTTGAATCCACGAGCTTGTCGATACCATTCTTTGACTGAGTTTAAAGTCGACTTGCGTGTCAGATCAAACATAAAGAGGATAGCAACCGCATCGTTCGACACAAGCGGTAGCATATTAACAAACTCTCTTTGGCCACCGAGGTCCCAGATCGAGAAAGTGATTTCGGTATTTCGAATAGAAATGGTTTTTTCCATAAAGTTCACACCTACATATCAGTATCTGAAGTTTAAGAACTGGAAAGCAAGTTTTGATTTGAAACTTACCCAGCGTCTGAATATAGTCTTCGTCAAAGCTGCCTTCAACGTATTTAACCATCAACGATGTCTTGCCAATCTGGGCATCACCAACCATACCGACCTTGATGACGACCCTATAAATTGTAAATATCATGACGACCTTAAACTAATACTAATATGCCTAACTTACGCGTTTCGCCGATCTGATTGAAAACTTGATGTCGACATCTGTGCACCAAGGGAAAGAGAAAAACAAAAAAAAAGAAAAAGATGATGTAAACTGAGAAGTATAACACAAGATACCACTGTTGCGACTCGTTGTTAGTGAATCGCTGATGCAGGCAACCAGTGTGTCGCCCTCGGGATCTGGCTACTAATCAACAGCCAGCAAAACACCGGACCTGTTGTTTGCAAAAAGGCGCTTCTGCTGCACTACTAACTAGTTATCAAAAGCCTGCCTTGACGTGTGGTCCAGAGTGGTGCTGGCCACAAGGTCCACTCGGTTCCAGCCCAGTCCGCCAAAACTCGTGGCTCCCTTTTTGTTTACATTTTTTATGTGCGAGGAAACGCGTTCAGGCGCCGGGTAGCAAAGATCACGTGCATTGCTGCGCGGTGGGGTTGGAGTTGTCATAATCGACGATGGATAATGTTGACGATGATGATGATGTGCTTTCAACAGGTCGCAGTAGATTCAACACAAATATTACCACAAGTTTTTACAAGCAATTTGGATTCTGCCATGAACGGCGGGAACGGACTCCCGGTAGGTCGTGCATAGCTAAGGATCTGAACTGGCATGCTTGGGCGCGGCTGGGCATCTCCATACTAATTGGCAATAGGCGATGCCGACTCCGGCTGAATATGCCCAGCAGGCAGGCCACAACACACACTACCAGCAACAGCAACAGCAGGCACCGGTCCAGCGACCGGCCTCTTCAAACTCGCAGAGGTCGCGGTACCATCAGTCGCCTCAGCGGACCGCAAACACGCCAGCTCAGGGCCCGCGGATGCAGCAGCCTCGACCACCGCAAGCATCTCCGCCTCTGTCACAATACCAGCAACAGCAACCACAGTATCAACAACACCCAAATTCACATTATCAGCAATTGCATCACCAGCAGCAGGCGCCGCCGCCGCCGCCGCGGAAGCCGTCTATTACACACCATCCAGTCGCGGTGCCTCCGGTTCCACAAGTAGTGCAGCCTGTTGCGTCCCAAGACCCTCTTTACAATATCTTCAGGACAGTAGATGCAGACGGGAGCGGAGCATTGTCAGAACGCGAGCTACGGCGAGTGCTGGTCAACTTTGATCGCACTCACTTTGACCCTGCAACTGTCAAGCTTATGATCCGCATGTTTGACCTGGACTCTTCAGGAACAATCAACTTTAACGAATTCAAAAACCTTTGGGAATACCTAGGGCAATGGCTGGATAGATTTAATGAGTTTGATCTTGATAAGAGTGGTTCTATTTCACTTGGAGAGTTTAAAAACGCATTAGAAGGTAGGCTGATAAAGGTGTGTCTACACATTTGGTTTCAGCTGCTGATTTTGGTTTTTTAGCATTCGGATACAGGTTGACTCCGAGCTTTACGGAGTTCATATTCAAGCATTTTGACCGGCGGCAGACCAGCACAATGTCGTTTGATTTGTTTGTCCAAGCATGCATAATGCTCTTACGGATGACTTCGTCTTTCAAGAAACATGACACCAACCGGTCAGGTAAGAGCACAAGATCTCGGGCTGCACGGGTCTTTAACTCGCGACTAACCCATTATTTTAGGTGTGGTCACGATAACGTTTGAACAGTTTATGGTCTTGGTCTTGGAACTGCAATGACAAAGGTTGTGTTTGGTTGACCAGTCATGATTGGGTACCCTGATCTAGGTAAACATATGTATGTACTGCGTCGTGATGTATAATAGCGTGTATTTTTCTTTACGTACTACAATGGATCTGTTTGTTACCATGTAAATGTTTTCTTAAGCCACATACATGGCACATACCAGCAACAGTCGCCTTTTGGCATAAACGTGAGGCAGCAGGTTTGCCATATACTTGGCTATGATAAAATTTACCAACAAGTGCCGTTGAGCAAAACACAACAACAACGAGATGCTGACTTCAATAGATATCCACCGCTCAAACAAAGGCCTCGGGAGCCACCTGCTCAGTGCCTGATTGGGCTTAGGGCCGCCAAGCTGGCCTTCTCCTAGCTGCCCGTTTGGGCAATTGTTGCGCTGCCCGCGAAGGCTCGGCGCCCAGACGGCGACGACGACGACAACGACGAGTGTGTTGAAGAAACCGACTCGGGGGGGGGGGGAATAGTTAAATCACTTTGGCTGGTATTGCTTATACTTACTATCCAGCGTTTGTCGCATTCTTGTTCACGTCTCTCGACTGCCACTTAAAGAGTGTGCTTGCAGATGCTGCTACAATGGCCTGGGATCAGCTGTGGGTGAGTAGGACGGCGAAACGGTGATGATGATGCTGTTCGCTGTGAAACGAGCACGAACTGACTTTTAGATCACAAAACCACACATTGCATACGCCATTATCGGCGGATTCACGACTATTTTCTCGCTTATTTCGCTGTTCGTCAAGGAGAAGCTGTATATAGGTGAAGCGAGTAAGTTCTTCCGGCTGTTTTTGGTGGATGTGATGGTTGTTCCTGGCTAACGCGATGGCTCTAGCGGTCGCGACGATTGTAGGGGTTATTTTCGGTCCACATGCGCTTAATTGGTTTAATCCGGCAGAATGGGGAAATGTGGACTATATCACGATTGAGCTTTCACGCATTGTCCTGATTGTGCAGATCTTCGCGGTTGCAGTCGAACTGCCAAAGAAGTACATGCTGCGGCACTGGTTTTCGGTTTTTTGCTTGCTTGTGCCTGTTATGACCGCCGGATGGCTCATATCTTCGGCTTTTATCTGGAAACTGGTCCCATCGATCTCATGGGTCGAGTCTTTGGTCGTAGCAGGATGTATTACTGCTACAGACCCAGTCTTGGCATCAGCAGTTGTTGGTAAGGGAAAGTTCTCTAAGCGTGTTCCAGGACATCTTCGTAACCTTCTGTCTGCAGAGTCTGGATGCAACGACGGCATGGCTTTTCCGTTCACGTACCTATCACTCTATCTTATTCGCTACGCTGGTGACTCTACCCAGATCTTCGTTCACTGGTTCACGCTGACCGTGCTTTACGAATGTATATTTGGATGTATTCTGGGTGTTATCATTGGCTACTCTGGTCGTCATCTGATCAAATTTGCAGAAAAAAACAATCTTATCGACAGAGAATCTTTCTTGGTATTTTACTTTGTGCTAGCTTTGTTTTGTACTGGTGTTGGATCGTTGCTAGGTACCGACGATTTACTGGTTTCATTCTCTGCCGGAGCTGCCTTTGCGTGGGATGGTTGGTTCACACACAAGACCGAAGAATCTCACGTATCGAACGTTATTGATCTGTTGCTCAATTTGGCGTATTTTGTTTACTTCGGTTCAATTGTCCCCTGGGAGCAGTACAACTCACCAGCTCTTGGCATTCTTCCTTGGAAACTGGTAATTCTTGCCATCTTAATCATTTTGTTTCGTCGTATTCCTATTATGCTTATGCTGAAACCAATCATACCAGATATACGTACTTGGCGTGAAGCTTTGTTTTGTGGCCATTTTGGACCTATCGGCGTCGGTGCAGTATTTACTTCAATTCTTGCTCGTGCTGAACTCGAACACGACGAACCAACTCCACTTGCAGAACTGCCACCGCCTGGGTCTGAAAACTATATGATTGTTGCTGTGATTTGGCCTGTTGTTACGTTTCTGATAATTGCATCAATTGTGGTCCACGGCTCGTCAATCGCGGTGTTCACTTTGGGCAAGCGTATCAATACTATGGCAATCACTATGTCTTACACGACCGGTAACGGAAACGGTCCTTCATGGCTACAACGTCTTCCGCGAATGGATACCGGGCAGTCATTATCTTTTCGTAAGGTTGAAACACAAGGTGATGCACCAAATGTTGGTCGTATATTTGGTAAACGGCCACCGCCTTTGGGTGACGAAACTCGCCCACCTGCGCAAGCTGCAGGACGTATGCGTCGTCGCAAGGGCGGTAAGAAGGGCAAGAAACAGAAAGGTAGGCCAGAACCGGAATCTACGATCATTAAACTCGGAGGAGAGGGACTGGCTGATTATGAAGCTGGTATGCATATACCCGATGACATAGCCAGACAAGAAGGCGAGGCTACTTTTGAAGAGCAGATTAACCCCGTCGGTTCTCCAACTATTTATCAGGAAGGTTCAAATCTTATTGTGGAAAACGAGGAAGGGGAGGTACTCGCCACTATCAACTCGGAAACCGGAGCTAGAAGCGACTGGATTGATCCTTCGATGCATAGTACATCAGCGTTGAATGTTTCTGGCCGTAGAAGAGACGGTGATTCTATTTCTTCTAACGAAGGTACCAAAGCTATTGCTTACCAGTTGGGAGATGAAATTATTGTCGAGAACGAAGAAGGTGAAGTTATTCGACGATATAGAGTCAACAGGCATCACCGGCCAGGCGAACAACCTGGTGGTATTTATGATCGTGCATTGTCTTGGGTTGGCCTTCGTCGTGGATCTGTGGCGAATCCATCTAATGCTCCTTCATCAGCTGAAACGGGTGATTTGGAGATGCAACGAATTCCTTCAAGCGGTGAAGGCACTAGTGCTAGCTCTGGTACATCTGCGATTGAGAAAGGTGATCTTCCAAAGAACTTCTTACAACGTCGTGTTTCTAATGATGTCGTCAATCCAAAGCATATACGAATGACCGCAGATGAGGAAGAAGAGACACCGGCAGAACGTAAGCGACGCTTAGCCGCTCTCCAAGGTGCCGCTGACAGCGACGAGGAAAATCTAGAAGGGTCGACTACAATCTCACCTGATGACGAATCACTTGCCGAACGCAAACGTCGTCTTGCTGCATTACGGAGTCAAAGCGATGGAAGTGATGATAGTGACGATGATGAGGACGAGGAGGAAGAAGAAGAAGAAGAAGATTCCGAGGAAAATGACGACGAAGATGAAGACGAACAAGATGGTGGTGAGATCTTACGAGTACCAACTGAGCCTCGACCTCGGATATCGTTCGCGGGTGAGTCTGAGGTTGAACGTCGACGTCGATTAGCCGCGCTAGGCGTTTCAGAAGAATCCGATGATCAACCAAGTCGGGGAATAACATGGAGTAAAGAAGTTAAACGAAGATAAAGCATGCTTTAATTAGTTTCGATTGGTTAGCTGGTCGTTCATGGATAGTTTTTATTGTTTTGCATTTTTTACGTTGGTTTATGTTTTTTTTTTTTTTTTTTTTTTTTTTTTTTTTTTTTTTTTTTTTTTTTTTTTTTTTTTTCATTCGACCTTTAGGTGGTGATGTATCATTAGTTAACTACTAAGAGAATAGTATGATGACGCAAATATGAATACACCGTTTATTCAAATAAGTATTACAACCCAAATTTTGATTTAAAAAGTGATGTGGCAGCTTGCTTCTTTTGATCATCCAAGAAAGACGACAAACTCTAATCACGATTAGCACATTCTATGATCATTTATGGAGATCACTTACTTTGCCGTATTCATTAGCAGCATCTTCCAGCTTTGCGAATTGATCTTGCATAAAACCAAGTCTTTCGCCACGCTCCACTGCTTCGTTTGTCATATCACCATACGGATTAGCTTTCCGTGGTCCAGATTGATTACGGAAATACGAAGAAAATGACGAAGTTGACGTAGCTGGAGACGGACCTTGACTTACGCGGTTCGAAGCAGCTAATCGTTCTTGTTCTTTACGAGCACGTTCTTCTTCGATCATGCGTTTCGACTTTGGACGACTTGGACCACCGACTGAAAGTTAATTAGTATAGAACTGCAAACATAAAAACTGTACTTACTCAAAGCATCGAAATCTTCAGGCGAAATATACTTGACACCCGACATCCATTGCATGGTACTAATAGCAGGTCTTGGTGGCTGCGTCTTCATTACATCGTACAAAGCGACTGATAGAGTCGTAGATTCGTTGATTGATAAACCTTTACCCCACACATTCAACAGGGCGGCTTGATGTTTACCAAGTCCAAGAATAATATCACCATTCAGCGACACGACAGAGTGAGAAATATATCGAGCATCATATAATTTCTGAACTGAAAGAGAGATAATCTCCTTTAAACCGGGCAAAGAATAAATCTTGACGTATCCCCCTTCAGTTACGGTAATCAAGACAAGAGTATCGCCTTGTCGCAGAAATGAGAGCCCAGATACAACAACCTTATCATCAAAGGATTTACTGGATAGTCTGGTTTTTGGTAGCCTTATGACCCGAGCTTCATCGGGAGTGACGGTAATCACAGCACCGTTGATAATAAGACCCTGTGGAAGTTTAGGAAGAATTTGTGGCGATGCGACTGCCGAAACACCGTACTCTGTGTCAAATGGAATCACAGCTGACACTTTGCTCTTGAGTTGATAGACACCTGCCAATTGCACCATGTGTTGACCGGTACGTGAAGGAATAATTTTAAATGTTAAAAGCCGGCCTTTTGAGGTACCAACGTTCAATACGATTGATGAATATGAATCGCCGTCTAATGCCATCAATGAAAATTCAATAGCAGTTGGGAATTCTAATTCGACACTTTGCTTTTGACTGCGGTCTGGTTTTATTGATAATTTGTGTGACGATTGCTGTTCTTGCCCCAAGGGGGCAATATCGCCAAGGTATATCAACGTCATTGACCGAAGTTCGACAACCGCTATCAATCCAAATTGATAACCTACTGCCAAAAACCCAATATCACTTGACTTGAGCGCAGTGATCGGTCCTTTGCGAGGATTGAGATTGAACATTGGTAAAAATCCTTCTTTCACCGTAGGCTTTATCCGGGCGGCAATGTGTTGAATGATTGGTAGCGACCCATCTTTTTCTCGTATGTCAAGAGCACGCATACGCCGTTCAATGTCTGCTGGAGTCGATGCCTTGTTAAGACCAAACCTAAAAAAGACCAATTCACCAGTCTCGACAGCGATTGCAATTTCACCAGTAGAACTAGAGAAGGAAATATCGGTGACCTTAACAAAGTCAACTCGGTCTAATGCATCTGCGACTGACAAATCAAGAATTTGTGAATTTTCAACTTCACCATACGAAGCATCCCATAATCGGACATTTCCATCAGGATGACCAGTTAGTACGACATTTCTAATATCAAATCTGCGTAGACGTTTCTTGACTGGGGCACCACCAAGAAATAACGGCTGTGGAAGGGAATCTGATTTTACTGAAGCCATCATGCCAATCCAATGTTCACGTCGTACTGCTGTAGTAGCCAAAGCCGAGACACGAGGTTGAATCCAGCATAATGAGGGAGGGAATAACGCAGCAACCGGAAGTGCCGCACCAGACGGATACTCAATAGAGTAAAGTTCTCCAGAAGAAAGAATAGCCACTGAAGCAACAGGCTCTTTATTACCAGCATAAAAAGGTGATGATTTGGGTAACATTATGAAGTCAACTGGATCGGCACCTGCTGGAATTGGATAAATACGTTGTCGACGAGGGGCAGCATAATATTCACCCATGGCAGCATACGAAGTGATCTGGTAAGTCGGCATGGGTCCAAAGTCCATATACGTCATGCCTTTCAATGGAACAAGTGACGACTCTCCACCAGCAATTATAAGAGCCGTGTCTTCTGGGTTTGCCCCACAACACCACGCTAGCTTGTAAATAGGTTCTCTCACCGCAAGTTGGCCGGAAGACATTGCAGTCTGAACATGTCGAGGCCGTGGTCTGTCAACTTCAGTATCTTCAAGTGTCCGAGATTGCAGTAATACGCCTTCTTTAGCATCCCAAAACACAAATGAGCCATCTTCGTACGCTGTTAAAATATGGTGGCCGTTAGGATGCCACACGCCAGTGGTCACTCGGGGAATGCGATCGGTATGAATGTTCATTGGGTGCAGATCTCCACCAGGGGCACCGGCAGGTATATGATATTGCAAAACATGGATTATACTTTCGTCAGCAAGCGAGTAGACAATCACGCAATGCGAGTAACCAATAAGAATAGTGTAAACCGAGCGAGGATGAATTGCAATAAACACTACCGACGATATCGGCCCATTACGGATAACTGACCGTTGAAGATTAGCAATGGTAAAAGGTGTCTTTGCACCACGGTCAACGTCGTATACGATTGTAAGTCCATTGTCAAGGCCAAGAAATAGCCAATCCATTGACGGATCCGACTCGAATGCAGTAACCGGCGCAGTCGGTGTGAAGACTGATAGAATATCACGCGATTCAAGCGATAGCACTGACACGGTGTTGTTGCTGTCAAGCGCAACCAAAAAGAAAGACCGAATGAACGCTAAATATATAATGTTCTTGCCAGGACACAGGTCGAACTGGACATCAACACCAGGCTGTCCAAACACGTATAGACGGCCGGTGTCTGTACCAGCGGCTATCAGCGACTGCACCGGGTCGAATGCAAGAACAGAGACGCCGCCATTAATACCAAGCCTGCCTAGCTACAAGGAAAAGTCAGTCAAAGAAAAAGAAAAAACGCAAGTTGTATATGCATATCTGAGTTGATTTGTTGCTTACATCTTCGAGGCTAAACACCTCAGGCGTCACTCCGGACGACAGATCACGCCCTACTCCCCTCAGACGCTGCATTGCTGGGTCCTGGTCGGACCTGGATCAAATATTCAAGCCTGCACGTCGACCAAAGGCTCTGCAATGGCAACAATCAAGCAATATCTGCCCAGTATCAGCCTAAAACACCATATTTCCGGAGCCGAAATGAGCCGCTGGGGCTCCCGGGTCATTCGTCGCCGGCAACCGACCTTGTCATCATCACCATCATCAACTTGCGGGGGCAAATATATCGGCTCCCTCGAGCTGGCGAAAAAAGATTGATATTACCGTTGTTTAGCAGAAGCGTCGAGATTCGGCTGGAATTGAGCCAGAACTGGTTGCAGGCTATTAGGATCCTTGTGCATACGCCGGGCACGTCTTGCACTCACGTGGTTCCTGGTAAGGAGCTATATTGTCATCATCACCATCACCAATACACGGTAGACGACATTGTGGATCTTGTACATGCAATATAAGATAGAAGATGTTACGATTCGGAGCTGCTAGATCTAGCAATAGGGCTGTTACGAGCTTGCTTAGTCGGCGGCTCGCTGGGAAGGCCAAATCAACTCGGTTGTTGAGTACAGAGTCCACTGTTCGGCCTGCTGCCAAGTTGTCGAGGTGGCAACGAAGACTTCTCTGGCTTGGAATTGGTGTTGGCACGACTTATAGTGTTGATAGGTTTGGGTTTAGTAGTGCAGTTACTCGCAATTTGCGTGGTGCAGTGGTCATGGCTATCATTGCAATTGACTACAAGCTTAACTTTGAAGAGGGAAAAGATATTGACGCTTTGCATGCCCGAGTCGCCGACAGGATAATGAATTTGCTGACAACTAATGGGTATGTTTTTATGGCCTGAGCTGCGGCTAATTGAATTTTAACCCGGGGTGTAGTGGTCTATATATCAAGATGGGCCAGGCCATCGCGATACAGTCTTCAGCGCTTCCACCAGTTTTTCAAGAGAAATTCTCCTCACTGTATGACAAAGCTCCACAAGATACGTGGGAAGAAGTAGAGCGAACGTTTGTCAGGGATTTTGGCGTTAAACCAGACGATGTGTTTTCAGAAATTGATCATAGATGCGTTGCTTCGGCGTCAATTGCCCAAGTACACAAAGCAAGATTAAAAACTGGCGAATGGGTTGCAGTCAAAGTCCAGCACTCTGCGATTGAAAACCAGACTGCTAGTGATTTGGCTACATATCGACTAATTATGTATATTTTTGATAAATTCGTGTTCAAAATGCCGATATATTTTACTGTCAATTACACATGCGATCGTTTGCAGCTTGAGGTTGATTTTAAGAACGAGCTCAAGAACACTGAAACGTTGCGTGGTTTGCTTAATAGCGAGCCGTTGTTACGAGATCGAGTATACATTCCCAGGACATATCCAGAGATTTGTTCTACACGAGTTCTAACGTCAGAGTGGATTGATGGTGTATCGTTCCATGATCTTGTAAAGATTGATGACATGAAGTTTTCCAGGACTGAAATTATGGACAGCATGATTAATTTTTTTGCGGCACAGATTTTCTCTTGGGGTGTTGTTCATTGTGATCCACATCCAGGAAACTTAATCATCAGATATAAACCTAATAATCAAACAAGCTCTTGGTTTGGTAAGAGGAAACAGGAACTTGTTGTAATTGATCACGGGTTATTCATTTACGAGCGTGAAGTTTTCCGTAAGCAGTACTCACGGCTATGGAAGAGCATGCTATTATTTGATGATCAGGAGATTGCCAAGGTTACTTCCGAATGGGGCATTGGTGCACCAAGATTTTTTGCATCGATGACTATGTTGCGGTCATATAAGAAAGGTGATAATCAAGGCAACCAAGAACAGCCATTAATAGAGGCGCCGAAAACAATGTCTGATTTTGAAAGACAGAATGCGATGCGAGATCAGTTTAGAGAGTTTTTAAAGGACACGACTAAGATGCCGCTGGAGATTATATTTCTTGGTCGAACGATGCGTATTTTGGCCGGATGTAACCAGATCATGGGCTCGCCAGTGAACCGAGTCAAGATCCTTGCCCGATGGGCGTCGCGCTCACTTGCGACTACAGATACCGGGTCGTGGACCAATAGAGTGGCGGTGTATATAAGCGACATGCGGTTCATGTTTGTGCTAACCATGACCGACGTCGGATTTTGGCTGATTCGGATTCGACAGTTGATGCTTCACCAAGCCGACGCTGGGTTTGAGAATATCATGGGCCGACAGGCCAATAAACTTGCAAAAGACCAATTCGGCGTCGAAATCCAGAGCACAAATGTAGATGATTTGTTGGAGTAATTTTTTGTTTGGATATATTAGAGCGATGGTTTTGTATATAGATTGTTAGAATGAACTTTGAATTGGCTCCTTCCCCTTGGAACGCCGCACCTGTAGATGCCATCGCACACAATGTCGTGTCTGCACATGATTGCAACAATGGAAAACTGTTGTTATTGTGCCCAGCTTATCGGTTTCAAGCCAGGTCGTCGACAATGAGTCGACCACCGCTGACGAGTCTGATGCCGTCGACGCAACCTCCGCCGAAGGACAGCCAAGAGGCGATAATGCGACACGTCAAATGGTACGCATTGTCGTCTAATCTCCCGCTGATTGCCGGATGGTTGGGTCCCATGTCAAACCTGCTGTCGGTTGCAGCGCTGGCTGATCCGTGGGTCGCAAAGCAGGTCGTAGGCTCTGAAGAAAAAGAAACAACTCAGAATGTGTCAGAAAAGCCAGCGGTATTGGTGTTTAACGCGATATCGCTTGCGCTGGGGTTGATTGCCAATGCATCGTTGCTGGCTAATTTCACTGGCCGGATTCGGTATTCATTGTCGCAAGTTATATCAATATCGAGTTTCTTTGTGGCTAGTTTGATTTTGATTGTGCTTTTGAGTCTGACTAAACGGGATCAGTTTAATGATGTGACCAAAAGCGGCGAGGTTGCGATGCTGACGCAGTCGTATTGGCATGGTGTATCAACCGCTGCATTGTATTGTTTATGTGGGATATGTCTTATATGGAACGAGATTGGCCATTTATTGAATTTATATCCAGCGTCGTTTATATTGACCCCGTCGCAACGGAGTTTGATGATTCAGATTGTGGCGTTGATGATATGGTTAGGGAGTGGTGCAGGTGTGTTTAGCAGAATTGAACAGTGGGATTATTCTGATGGGCTATACTATTGCGACGTGACTATATTAACGATTGGACTTGGAGATTTTCATCCTACACGGAATCTAACTCGTGCGCTGGTGTTGCCGTATGCACTTGTTGGTGTGTTGATGGTTGGTTTGCTAGTGAATGCGGTCCGGAGTACGGTACTAGATGTAGCCAAGGAGCGAATTGCAATGAACCGAGCCGAGCGAATACGACTGCGCAAATTACAGGTAGTAGATGTGAATGCGATTACTGAAGAAGAATCGTTTGAGTTGATGCGACAGATCCACAACCTTGCTCAACGTAATCAAAGATTTTTTGAATTTTTAATCACAGTGTTCACATTTTGTACGTTTTGGTTAGTTGGCGCACTTGGATTTATCAAGATTGAAGGGTGGACATATTTTCATGGACTTTATTTTTGTACGTTATGTTTGTTCACGATTGGGTACGGTGATTTTGCACCTGGTACTGCTGCAGGTAAAGCATTTTTTCTACCATGGTCATTATTTGCGGTGCCACTAATGACGCTTGTTATTACGAGTATGAGTGATAATATTATTGGTGGTGTGGTTTATGCGACTGATCGGCTTGGGTATGCTGTTTTGAGAAACGTTGGGACGCATGTACCATCACCGCATGAATTGGATAGACTTGTTTTTGAACGACAAGCAAACAGTATAAGAACCAACAAAATTGATGAAGAAGAACATGACGATGAATGCGAAGAAGAAGAAGAAGAAGAAGAAGGTTTTGATTTAGAACAAGAAATGGAATTTTTAGATGCGATTCAAGAGGTAGTTCGGGATGTATATACTAACCGACTGAAGAAGTATTCATTTGAAGAATGGCAAAAAGCTGCGTCAAGAGTAGAGAAAGAATTCGATTGGTTAGGTGATAATTCACCTATTCGATATACAGTTTCAGAACCGATTTTAATTTTAAGATTGTATTGGTTATCGTTACGACAACATCTTGACCGACGAAAGAAGCGACAACAACAGCAACAAAAAGAGATTTCGTCGAACGATGAAATGAAGCGAGCACGTACGATTTGATGATTAATGTACAACATTATTTATTCATGACAAAACAAAACAAGGCAGAACATTTGATGTAAATAGATCATGAGAAGAATACCAACGCCTAAAATGTGTATATATATAGTTCAACGTGAGCCCGATTACATGATTGAGCATTTTTCTTCTTGAGTTGTGGTGACTGGTTTAGCTGAGCTATATGGTAAAGCATTTACTTGACTTTTAACTGGTGAAGCTAATGCTGCAACTGATTTTGCTGGACCAGTAGATGTAGTGGTGGCGGGTGCAGCAGCAGTTTGTGGATTTCCAGCTGCAATCATCTTTGCTGCAAGATATGAATAAATTTTTCGCCAAGTCATTTCGACTTGAGGAGTACAATGTTCACCAAGTCTATCCCGTAAAGTTTGGATAAACATTACTCCAAGAAGCTCGAAATGTTCTGGGTCGACACCCATTACATATGCATGACGACGACCCATGCGTTCGAGCACGATATCAAGAGCATCGATATTATCAAGCATTGCTAATGCAGCATTGAATAAACCTGAGATTGCCGCTGATTGACGACCGATATCAGGGAACATGAATTGTAAATCAGGTCTTACCGCGAATAAATTTTCATAAAATTGTGAATAGAAAAGTGAAGCAGGTGAGATTCCTGATTGACCTGTTGGTTGACCAACGGTTCTAAAAAAGGCTATTAGATAAATGTTAAAAAAAAAAAAAAAAAGAATTCTTTCGCTCTGTTTCTTACTCTTGCCAAGAGGCTCTTACAGCTTCAGCATCAGCAGGAGTCAATTCAATTCTGATGTCCTTAAAAGCAACTTGATACTTCGGATCTAAAGACGCGATTGAAGTAGCGGTTGTCACGACCGAGTCTCTACCTGACGAGCTAACTGACGAAGTAGGCGACGAATTGGCCGACGATGTGTTAGACATTGAAGCCGAGCGTAACTGAGGAGTAGCTGGACCATTAGATTTTGCAGCTGCTGGAGGAGGAGGAAGAGGTGTAGGTGATGCAATTGTTCTAGTCACCGCCGGTTTTGATGGAGGCTGTGATCTCTGTTGGGCCGCGGCAGCTTTCTTGCTGCGAGATTTCTTGGATTTAACAAGGCCGAATAACATCTTGACGATAAAAGAATAAACCTGATGCAATTGAGTGGTAGA
This sequence comes from Myxozyma lipomycoides, assembly GCA_030564125.1. Classification (NCBI taxonomy): domain Eukaryota; kingdom Fungi; phylum Ascomycota; class Lipomycetes; order Lipomycetales; family Lipomycetaceae; genus Myxozyma; species Myxozyma lipomycoides. Next base: position 32,129 of record JAJLTW010000060.1, read on the forward strand.
TAAAGAGTGTGACAACGTGGAAGAGTGAGTGACGGGCGAGCAGACGCTATATATGACCAGGGATATCTGTCGCTCGCATATAAGTGGTCACGCTATTCAACGGTATTTAGCAGAGCAGATTGCTTTCTTTTTTTTTTTTTTTTTTTGCTTTCGTCGCAATCAAGTGAATATAAAGTTTAAAGATTTAGAACAGATGGCTGCGCTGGCACCCCCCGTGGTGAGGACAATCTAAACTCGGATAGGCCAATGTGATTGGAAACGAACTGCGCAGTAACAAACGGCTCAACGAGGCTTAATGGGCGGTTGCGGGCGGACAATTGAGTAGAGAAGAGACAGTTCAATCTGTATGCGGAGATATTTACGATTGTTTTTTTTTTTTTTTTTTTGTTGTGCGAAGTAACTGTTATACGACTATCCACACATACACAAAGTAGCCTGCGGTTGTTTGCCTTTTCGCCGCCAGCCTTGTTACCTCGGCAACCCCAGCCCCCCCTGACGCAAGGGGGCTGGCGGTGTAGCATGTTACTCGACTTCCGGCGGCGCTGAACACACCTCCTGGCGCAAAAAAGTTAGCAAGGGGGGAAATTGTTCGAGCAGCAAACATAACTGCTATTATCGGATGTTTTTTTTTTTTTTTCTTTTTTTCTTTTTTTTTAAATTGGACATCGCAGGGGCTGGTTGCGAGGAAAAGCTCATCTGGATTTGCATTTCTAATCATTATATTATGCTAACTATTAGTGCTCGCTGAAATAAATCCAAAAAAACCTTCCCACACCAAAAAAAAAAAAAAAAAAATTAACAAGTCGCCATTGTCTTCCTTCAAAAACACCAACTAAACCTTTGCAAACACTTTACCACCAGTAAATTTCGCTTTTGTCACGATCCCTACAAATGCACCGGCAAATAATAATCCCATCAAAAACACTTGCATTCCTTTATATCCGAACCTAGCCAAGAATGCTCCAGCAATTGGGCCACCTGCTAATGCACCAGCTGATGCAACCGATATAATTGCACCAATTCGAGTACCAATCTCAGAGATTGGAGACATCTGTCCAACCACAGCCGGAAAAATTGATAGTACCCCGCCTGAACAAACGCCGTACAGAACTGAGACTACGGTCGTGCCGGCGGTGTTGGTCGTTACTAACCATCCGGGAACACATACAATCCCAGCCATTCCTACCATCAAAATATAAACCGAAAACTTTCCAATTCGATCGGCCATAAATCCTGCGCTAATGCGTCCAATAAACGAACCGGCGTTGAGTAGTGGCACAAGGTTAGATGCAGCAGACATTGACATGCCATGATCTCTTCCGAATGATGACAAGAATGCAAATGGAACAAAAATTGCAACGTATACCAACGTCAATGACAATGTTGCCCATGCAAACAACGGTTCGTGAACAAATGGGCGAATGTAGAACTGGACAAACCGATATGGTTTGCGACCAGTTGGTGGTAACCGGGATTTGATTGTTACCACGCTGATCAACGATACTGCGAATAAAACACTTGCCAGCACAAATGCAGCAACTTTAAATCCTCGAGTGCTTAAAATACTATCAAACAAAAACGGGAGAACAATACCACCGGTTGCAGCACCTGAAGCAGCGATACCGAGTGCTAACCCCCGTTTTGAAGCAAACCATGTCTGGATCGAAGACACTGACGCATAAAACAACATTGATGATCCCAAAGCTGAGCATACACCTTGAGAAAGCAACAATTCCCAGTATGTGTTAGATAATCCCATGCACATTACTCCAACCGCGGTAAGTACACATCCCGGGACCGTCAATGCTCTGGCACCATACATATCAAACAATCGCCCTGCAAACAGACCTCCTATCCCAAGAAAGAATGACATGCTTGACGCAATCCATGCGACTTCAGATGATGTATACAAAGATAGCTGATGGTCAAGGTAATATGATTGAAAGATTCCAACCATGTTCATGTACCCAAACGAACAAAATTGTGCGCAGAATCCGCCAACCACAATGATCCAAGCTAGATAATTAGCAAACTTTTCAAGAGCTGAACAAGACTTAAAACTTACGTCTGATTCCAATATCGGGTAGGATCTCTTGTTCCATTTGCTGTGGTTCAGATTGAATTGTATCATAACTCTTGATTGACGGATCACGAAGCTCTTTGAGCTCTTTTGATCCATACGACGACGACGACGACGACGACATCATGGGATCAGTCAAACGAAACATTGCTGGTGGTGGATACGTAATCGAGCTCGAACCAGTTTCAATCGTGTAAGATGAAGACAGTGACATTGAAGGTTGAGTAGACACTGATTTAGTCTGTACATTGTGGAATAGTAAACCCACATTATATACATCATGACAATCGATAACGACGATCAGGACGCGTCATACCGCCGGTGAGGGGAAGATAGCATATTAACCGAATACCACTCAGCCAAACCTTGATTACACGCACGTACGTACATACTACACTTGTTATGACGATGATGATGATAATCTGTTCTCGACGACCGTCTCGTGCGAAGCTCGGTCGCCGCACCCGGCTTAAATCGCGATAGAGTTGAGTTGAGTGGTCGGAGTTAGCAGAGAGCCAACCGATACACATTGCTGTAGAATGTATATTCTATACAATATATACTGTATATATATATATATATTGATATTTTGTGACTATACAATATCAATTGTATTAGTTTACAAAACCAGTCACACTTGGTTTGTGGTGCGGTTTACCGACGGCATCCCGGCGGGCACACTCCCAAAAGGGAAACGCGTTGGGTTTCGTACTGTTTTAGCCGTGCAATGTGCGGCGCCTAGAAAAAAAACAGACGGTTACCCTCTCGACACTGCTCAAATGACGCTTGCAAGTTGCGACTTCGCTATAACCAATTACCTAAATGACCTGGACAATAACCTGTCGATTTCAATCGCTCAATTTATTGTAATTTTCTATATAAAATGACAAAAAAAAAAAAAAAAACCCCCTCCGGTGCTGCTTCTGACGATAGACGTTATGAATCCAGGGGAAACAAAAAACGAATGTCAACAAGTTTAGAAAATCGAGGTATACCAAAAGATATGATCTGAACATCCGTCGTCGAAAAAGCCCGTTTACGAAAAAAGAAGCTCTCATTGGTCTTAACAAGACCAACCGGAAAACCCACCAAACTGAGATACGAGCGTTGTTTTACAAAGATTTACGAGATTTGTTAAATTTTCAACGAATCGAGCCTTTGTGATTATACCCATGAATGCACCTGCAAAAAGAATCACACCGATAAAGATTTGCATACTGTGATAACCTGAACTTCCGACGATAGCACCACCGATTGGTGCACCGACAAGAGACTCCGCCGCGAGAGCACCGAATGATGCAGCTGATCCAGCTGCACCAATACGTGTTCCAATTTCAGGGATATGGCCCTCACTTGTAAGCTTTACAACCTCGTCTCTGCGGTTAGTTTCCCAGTTTTCGACATATGGGTTGCGACCGATGTGGACCTGGTGAAATTTGACCAATCACAGCTAGATAGATTGCTAGCACGCCACCAGAGTTAAAAGACAGCCATGATGATTGTACCGATGTTGCTTGAAGTAAGTAGCCAACCTGTGAACACACACAAGGCCAGCACAGATTGTGAAGACCACATACAGTGAAAATTTGCCGATATGGTCAGCCATAAACCCACACACAATCCGACCCAAAAATGAACCTGCGTTGAGAAATGAGACCAAATATGTTGCCGCTGCAATTGTCATTCCCTGTGAAATGCCAAAAGACGGCAGGAACCTGAACGGTACAAACAAACCGACTTAAATTGACAAACAATGACAGCGATGTCATTGCAAAAAGCAGGTGATCAACAAACGGTCGTAAGTAGTATCTGATAAACCGGAATGGCTTTGCGACCAGTAGATGACAAGCGCGAATTTGTTGTGAATACCGAAACAAGTGACGCGCCAAATAACAACCCAGCCAAAACACACGTGGCTGCACGAAAGCCATGTGATTGTAAAATAGCGTCAAAATAAACGAAAGCACAATACTACCAAACCAAGCACCCGAAACAGCTACACCGAATGCAAATCCACGTCGGGCAGCAACCCAGGTTTGAATAGATGACGCAGACGCGTAAAATAACAAAGAAGAGCCAACGGACATACATACAGACTGAGAAAGAAAGATTTGCCAGTATGTGTTGAAAAACCCCCCCCCCATGCCAAGTACTCTAATACTGAAGAATACACAACCAGGAATAGTTAATACTCGGACGCCATACATCTCAAATATACAACCAGCGAAAAGACCACCGATTGACAAAATGAAGCTCCGAGTAGACGCAATCTATGCAACCGCAAAAGGAGAGTATGAGTCCGGTTGATAGTCAAGATAGTAGGCTTGAAAGATTCCGGCCATGTCGGTATATCCGAACGAGCAAAATTGGGCACAAAAGCCACCAATAACAACAAGCCAAGCTATCAATTAGAAAAAAAAAAAAAAACAAATTTGACAATAAACTGTATAGGAAGTATACTTACGTCTTAAACCAATATCAGGAAGAAGAAGATTGTTAATGATGGTTCGACCTGAACGCCATCGAACGAGAGTTCGTGCATCTCGCCAACATCATGGTCGATTGTGTCGTGTGGGTTGATAGTGCTTGTATCGTTGACAAACTTGCTGAGATCAGTAATACTATCTGGTAATATGGACGACATTGTTGACGATTGTATAGGTAGTTGTAAACACGGCAATAATGGGTGACGGCTTATAAGTTGGGACCAATGCAGTAAGCCTCTAGAGCGTACTGGCAAGAGATGACAATATTCATCGATCGTATCAGTTAGTTATCTGTGTAGTTATGTAGTTGGATGATGGATCTAGTCAAACCTTCTTTTTATTACTTTGTCGGTTATTTCGTTTCGCTCGGGGCGAATACCGGAGCAACTTCAAAATGACAGCATGCCTTATATGGCATCTGCCCGACGGCACGATGACGCGTACAGATATGTCTCTTGACATCTGGGAAAGACATAGTTATAGATTAATGGCTTTTTATTTTGAATAATGACATCATAAAAACAAGAACAAGAAGAGAAAAAAAGAAAAAAAAAAGAAACACAAAAACTCCAAACTAATATATAACAGATCTATAAAACCCGTTTCACGGTTCACATTGGGCTTTGAGCAATAGATGATCAGTGTAACCCATTCTTGATACGATAATCTGTGCCGACTCTAGTAATCGGTGTTTTGAATCTGGACCAACAACATCTCGTCCGAACCATCCTGAATGTACAACTACGAATTTCAAATCCTTGACTGCTTCCCATATACCCATAATCGAGTCGGGATCTAATGGGATCTACTGGTTAGCCTCCAAAAACAAAAAAAAAAAAAAAAAAAAATACATGAGTTTAGGGGGGTATCTTACCATATTTGGATAACTCCACATAAATGTAAAACTTGTTGTTCCGGCTAATCTTTGTCGTGTACCGAGACCACTCAATACGACCGTAATTGAGTCAGATACCATCAAATGAGTGTTTTTGTAGTGCAATACTAGTGACCCAGGGAAATGTCCGCCTACTTTAACCGCAGTCACGTCAGAAGTAATCGGGAGCGTGTTTTGTTTAAAAAATGAGTGCCGTGGAGATGGTCTACATATCCATTCTTGGTCATCGTAGGCTAGTCTGACCGTAGCCTTGAATGCGTCTGCCCATTCGACATTACAGGCATAGAAATGTGGATGTGAAATCACAATCTCATCAATCCCACCAAGCTCTTCGACTCGACTGAGCGTAACTTCATCCAAGTAAGTCACACAATCCCACATTATGTTTTTCCCGTCTGCAGTCTTGATCAATATCGCCCGCTGACCGATAGCAAACTGGGGTACGGTATAAATCGAGTATAGCTCGTCGCCACACCCAGCCGGACCGACAATCTTGCGAATCTCATTGTGAAATCTTCCAGAATCCCTCATTCGTCGTAAGCTCGTCCATTCTTGTCCATCAGCTCGCACGTATTGTCGAGGATCCTCGCATATCTTGCATGTTTTCAAATCCCGCTCGTCGCCGAACTGGGTCCCGCAAGTCAAGCAAATAGGGTAGTCAACCGAGTCCATATAGAGTAAACCCCCCAAAAAAAAACGAGTATATAAGGAAGATTATATTCGGTGTTGTTGTTGTAGTTGTCGTATTGTATGTATATGATTGATAGATATGCCAATTTATCACCAAACCGGCCCCCCCCCCCACAGACAGCTTTGCGCTGTCGCTTTTCCTCGGGACCCGCCAAAAAACAAAAAAAAACAAAAAAAGTGACGTCGTCGGCGGTGCCCCGCTGCTCAGGAGGGTAACTTTTTTACTGGAGGCTATTACGTAATAAATAGTTTAGATTTGGGGGCTTGCGCGGCGCCAATGATGTCATTGGATAACCACCGGCCCCCCCCCCCAGGTGCACGTGCTCGCAGCACTTTCCGGCTTGCTTGGCGGCAGTTAATCAACTGAAGCTGGCTGCACTACTTTTTGGGTGATAGCAATTAACAGAATATATTGCAGACTTGCTTTGTTAAAGCTGCGGTTATTACAAATTTTTGGTCGTTAATGTTGTTGCAATCTAGTGCGGTTTATTTTTGTTGAGGCTATCATAATGTCTCTCGCTCTCTGTCGACCGTGCTTGTCTTTTACAAATTATGTAGCCTAAAAAAAGCTAGTTTTTTTTTTTTTTTTTCTTTTTTATTACTCAATTGATTGATATTCTTTCTGAGGTTTTTATAGACTTGCAAAAATGCGGCGACTATTAAACTGAAATAGGAGAAAATCCACAAAGCGCACTGCCCAAAAAGAATTAAGGGGTCAATTTGTCGATAATATTCAGGGGACAAATTAGAGGAAGGCTTGAAATCTATCTTGATCATTATTGGTTAACATCGTAATTTTCAAATCGTTAATAGCTATTTTTTTTTTGAAAAAAAAAAAGTTATTATATTTTAGTTTTTGTGGTTTCTATCAATGTTTGTTGTATTTGTTTACATATTTGGGTTGGCGAGACTGCTGTTAATGGAAAGGCTCTTGGACCTCAACATATCCGCAACAGAATAGCCTCAATTTGCATAGCACACTATCATCTGATGTCCAAGTTTATGGACTTGGGGATATGAGTTTCCCCCAAATGAGTAAAATTTATGAATATACCATTTTTTTTTTAACGCGTTTGTTTACGCTAAATGTGGCATGGACCAATAGATATATATATACAGGGAAGCCAGGATGCATTCTCATTTGCTTGCAGTGGGATTTAGTTCTTTATAAGCATCACGATGTCACTAAACATAGTTTTATTGACGTGTTTGTTTGCGGCAGCACAAGCTTTGCTGTTTCCCAAGATATATTTACAATGCATCGTTGGCGACAAGGTACACGCGTGTCCTCGTGGCCAAGAATGCTCAGTTGAGACTGGACGGTAAGCTCGAACAATATGATTGAATATTATATGGCTAATGATAGATGTACACCGTATACAAAAGTTACTGATCTATATAAGCGCAGTCTGAAATATTCTATCGATGGACGATGTGGTCCTGATTTTGGCAATTTGACCTGTGATCCACACGCGACTGGTTATAATGGTACTTGTTGCTCAGCAAATGGATGGTGTGGAAACACGGTCGACCATTGTTCGGTTGCTTATGGGTGCGTTAGTGGATGTACAGAGAGCTACACTGTGCCGAATGCTGGGGATGTGTCTGTCGATGGCATGTGTGGTCCTGGTCACTACGACACGGTATGTCCTGATGATCAGTGCTGTTCAGAGTACGGATACTGTGGAGTTGGCGAGCAATACTGTGGAATCACCACGACCACAAGTGAGATTTTCGAATACTGTACAGCCGGTATGTAGTTACTTTAGAATTATTGTTGTTGTTGTTGTTTTTTTTTTTTTTATTAACATCAAAGAATCTTCCTTGTTTAGTTTTACTACCGTGATCCCGGTGTCGGAGTATTCGTCGTTAATTTCGTCTTTTGCATCGTTACCTTCGGTAGTGGTTTCTTCAAGTTTGGATTCAACTTATACTAGTACGGTTACATTATTTGTTACGCAAACTGCAATCCGCCCTGCCACCACTTCTTTTCCAGCAATTAGCTCGAGTTATGCTTCGGTTACATCAGTTGCGTCTAGCTTTGATGTAACTGATTCTAACACTGACTACTCCGTAACGGTATCTACAGCATTTATATCATCTATATTATCTGATTCTGGGTCAGCTGTTTATTCACCGGTTTCATCTGCAATAACTTCTTTCGTTGCGTCACCTACTGCAACTATGTGGTCATGCACAGGTGACGATGGATCTGGGTTAACACTTTCATTATCTACCGACGGTCGGTGTGGAACAGATTTTGATGATTTAGTGTGTCCCTCTGGGTGCTGCTCGGCTGATGGGTATTGTGGTACCGGCGATGTGTTTTGTGGTGATGGATGTCAATCTGGTACGTGCACTGGGTATGACCTGGATTCGTGCAAAAGCTTGTCGACTGTATCTTTTTCAACCATTGGGTCAAAAAACATTTTAACCACCTCATCAATATCTTCAGTGTGGAGTTTAACTGCAGTTGGATTCTCAAATGGAAACTGGTCTTTGCCAAAAACTTCGTCTAGGTCAAGTCTGGGTGGTATTTCGTCATCTGATTCATCATTGGCGGTAGCTTCAGTGTCATCTGCTGCAATGTCTTTGTCATCTTCGACTGTGTCGTCATCTGTTGTGCCATCATCAACTACGTCGTTTGTATCTGTCAGTTCTGTAAATGACATAGTCACATCTACCGCAACCACTATATCTCAAGAACCAGTTCTTGGTAGTCCAGTTGCGCCCAGCACCACACTGACAGCAACCGCTACACTTTCGGTCACCACAGACGGTACATGTGGAGTCAACAACGACAATACAATCTGTGGAAATTGGATTTATGGCAACTGTTGTTCACAATATGGATACTGCGGCAACACGACTTCTCACTGCGGCAACGGATGTCAGTCTGGTGATTGTATTGGAGATGCTGTTGAAGCTGCACCAAGTGCAAAACCTGCACCGATTACTACCGGGAATGATGCGGGTGTGTTTGAGATTATTGGAAGATCTGGAGTTCCTGCGATGCACGCTGGTTTGCTGCCAAACCGGAAGGTATTTTTTTTAGACAAGGTCGAGAATTATACTGAATTGATACTTTCAAACGGTCAATACGCTTATTCTTCTGAATTTGATCTTGAAACCAATTCTACGGCTGGGTTGGGCTATTTGACTAATGCGTTTTGCTCTGGAGGTACATTTTTAGCCAACGGTGAAGTAATTTCAGTTGGTGGGAATGATGGATTGGTATGGTTAGATCCAACCGTTGGTAATGGACTTGATGGGATTCGTTATTTGAAACGATCGATGGATTCAGATGAATATGATGGTAATGATTGGATTGAACCTGGGAACAAGCTTGATTCTGCCAGATGGTATCCAACTGTACAGGCGCTTGGTAATGGAGAAATTTTTGTTGCGTCAGGAAGTTTGAATGGACTTGATCCGACCGTGACAGCAAATAATAACCCGACCTATGAACTTCTTACAAAAGCAGGACTGACGTATTCTGGAAGTATTGCGATGGATATTTTAGTCCATAACCAGCCGTATTACATGTATCCGTTTATTCATCTGTTAAAGAATGGACAGATATTTATATTTGTTTCGCGGTCGAGTGAGATTTTTGATATCGAGACTAACTCTACTGTGGTGAAGATGCCAGATCTTGCTGGTGATTATCGAACTTATCCGAATACTGGCAGTTCATTGATGATGGGATTGAAATCGAGTGATGATTATGCTGCTGATATTATTATTTGTGGAGGTGGGTCGTATCAGGATATCACTTCACCTACCGACGCAAGTTGCGGACGGATTAAACCTGAAGATGATGATCCGACATGGGAACTGGAAGCGATGCCGATTGGTCGAGATATGATTGAAGGAGTGTTGTTACCTGATGGCAAATCAGTATGGGTTAATGGTGGCCACTATGGATCTCAGGGATTTAATCTTTCTCGAGATCCGGTTTACGAGGCATTGATGTATGATCCTGATGCTGAAGTAGGATCACGATTTAGTGGGGTTGCGAATTCTACGATTGCAAGGTTATATCACTCGGTGTCGTTGTTGACTCCGGATGGAACTGTATTGATTGCAGGTTCAAATCCGGTAGAGATGCCTGTACTTGAACCTGATGAATATACACCGTACGTGACTGAATTCCGGGTCGAGATTTTCACACCACCGTATTTGATGGGTGATAACCGTACAAAGAGACCGTCGAATGTGACGATTTCGTCAACCAAGTTGAATAATGGTGATCAGTTTACACTCACATTTGTTGATAACTTGAAATCATCGGATGATGTGCAAGTAGTATTGCTTCACGGCGGGTTTGTGACCCATTCTTTACACATGGGTCAGAGAATGATATATCTTGATTATAGTGGGTTTGTCGGTGGCGAGACTAGTCAGAAGCTGAATGTTGAAATGCCTGGATCTGGGTATGAGAACGTATGTCCACCAGGTCCGTATTTGGTGTTTGTTGTTATTGAAGGGATTCCCAGTGTTGGTGTGAGTGTGATGGTGAATTATGAAGAATTTTAAATATATATTATTTTGGGTGTAAGCTACGGTAACTATTTTTCCAATATAATATATTCTTTATTAACAACCTCTAAAACAACTTTAAATAAGACCGCCAAACCGCAAATACTTGAAGCAGTTATCAGAGTCAAAACTGAAGCGTAAAATATTATAAATACCCGTCTAAATCAAAAAAAAAAAAAAAGTCCTAAAACCGAGAGGTATAAAAGGAGGCCGCAGCCAGCTTTTATATAATCCCTGGATACGACAAAATAGAATCAAAAAAAAAAAAACACTTTGCCAAAATAGGAAAATGTAAACAGCCACCAAAGATAGAAAAACGCCAATTACTACGTAAATAAAATTAGTCAGATGAAGGCTTTAAGGAATTTAGAATATATGTGCCAATTTCAAAATTTATTATCCCCATTTTCCGAAAGGTCTAATGGGAAATTCTGAGCAAAAAAAAAAAAAAAAAAGGAAATATAATATACCAATGTGCAGACCAGATTAGTCAAGACAGTTGGGATTATGAGCGACAATATGTAACTAAAAACAAAACTAAGACTGTAAACAGAATTTTGGTACCATATAACCAATCGTTGTTGGGATAGAACGAATTGTTTATTTTTGACCAACAACAACAACACTATGGCGTTGTATAATATAACAATGTTATTGGCAATAGCTATGTTAAACTAAATAAAAAGAAAATGTGTTGTTGATATGCAAGTCAACTAACACGGCGACAAGAATCCCCGCCGTGCGCAGCAGCGCTGAGGTTTGGAATGTTTACTACCCCTAAAGGGGTTTAGGCCCACCGGTGGGGACCGGTATGTGCATGTTCACCACAACAAACGGTAGAAAACTAGAAGTATAATGGCCGATATATTCAACTGGTATATATATATATATATATATATATATAAATTGTTATATTGTGTTTTACCTTTACTTATATATATTATTTGAACCACCAATCTTTGCACAACGCGTCACGGTCGCGTGGACTAAACGACGACAAAAAGCGTTGTGTATACGACAGGCGCCTCCTGTCCGTTTAAACTGTCAACAACACCACGACGCCAGTGCATTCCGAGCCGAAAAAAAAAAAAAAAGCAATTAAGCTTTGAAGACTTGTTTTCTTTTTTTGTTTTTTTTTTTTTTTGGTTTACCGAGAAACAACTGCTTGCCCCGGGGGAAACGCAAGGAGGTGTCCGAGGTAAACAAAGGAGAAAGGGTCGTGTATGTAAATACTACATTTCCCACTGCTGCTGCTGTTTGTTTGTTTGTTTGTTTGATCATTATCTTTGTGTTGGTGCATACGAGAAATGGCTTGCGTTCGACGAGGCCGAGCAGAAGAAGAACTGATTCGACGGAAGCGTGCTTCAGACGCGTTCGCTGTTGCCGCTGCTGCTGCTGCCAAAGACAACACCCGCAACAAGCGGATATCAGTGACCAAGGACGAGATGGAGAAGCTGTTTCCGCCGTTGGATCGGTCCAAGAAGCAGAAGACGACGACGACGACGACGACGGATGTTAGTGGTGGAAGTGGTGGGAGGTTTAGGCTGTTTAGAGCTGCAGAGAAGGTGCCGACGCGTCGAGCGTTGCTGGCTCATTGGATAACGAAGATATCGGACCTGGTGCAAGAACGTGAGAACTGTAGCGACACCGCAGGAGTTGCAGTTTTGACAGAGTGCATTTCAGTGCTGAGGTATGCGCATACAAAGGTCAGTGGCGACGGTAAGTGCATGGAGTATCCGGTCCCGAGTTTGAGTGTTTGTGAACAATGGAGCACGACTGAGGATTTGGCATTGATGGACGCAAGACGGATCGCGGTTGCTGAAGCAGGACTGGATTCAGACAACCCGACGTTGTTTTCGAATGTGACGAGATATTTCATGATCATGTTGAAGTTAAGCGGTGTTGATGTCGACTACGCAACACCACATCGAACCGAACTTGAGATCAGTGACCGATGGGAATATTTAAATTCTGCAATGGAGTAAGTTAAGAAATTAGAAAAAAAAAAAAAAAAATGGGATGTATTTGACTAATAGTTTTTCTTTTTTTTTTTTTTTTTTTTTTTGCAGCGGCCTTGTACGATATTGTTCTGGTTGCTCACTAGCTGACTTGATGAGTTCAAGTCCCGACGCAAAGAGGAACCTGTACCTCACCACCACACAACTGACACGATTCACACAGTTTGAACCATTAGACGACATTGTTGTCAAATACATGATCAAGACACTACGGCTCCAGCGTGGTGACGATTCAAGCGATCTGTCAAGCGACGATGGGTATAGTAACCAGTCGTCGTCGTCGTCATCGTCATCGTCTACCACTGCGTCATCAATAGTAACCTCATCAGTCTCGTCTGACAGTGTAATCGAACGACTACTAAAACGAGTTGCAGACTTGGAAGAGCAACTTGACATGGAAAAGACAAAGACCAGGATTGCGGTCGAATGTCTTGCGAAAATTAATGACCTAACCGGACGCACCCAGCTGGGGCTTGCTCAATAGTTAATAACCTGTATTATACTTTGGATAATAGAAAATATAATTTTTTAAAACAAACAGTAACCCATATACCAAACCAAACCAAAATAACAAAATGTTTTTCTTTTTTTTTTTTAAATTAGAACTCCGTCGATTGTCCACACCTGTCCGTTACCGGTTGGTTGGGTCTTGACGACGTTGATCGCGACCGCATCGCGATGAACAGTCTTGACGCCGTGCTTCTGGTCGTACCACACCTGGCCTGTGCCTGCTGCAGACTGTTCCTTCTTGCGCTCGCGTTCAAACCCACCACGATACACGACATGGCTCAACACGAACTTTGCGATGTTGGCCAGCGCCCGTCGCTCGTCCTCGGCCGGTCCTCGTCCTCTGTCGTCGTCGTCGTCGTCGTCCCATGGCTTCCGAGACAGCGCTTGCATCGCCCTGTTGGTGGGCGCAAGCACAAACGTGTCCTGGTCGCAGTCTTGCAACCGGTACATCAAGCCCTCGACCTGGCGCACCAGGCCGGAGAAGATGCTGATGTCGCGGTCGACCCCGAGGGCGTCGGTCATCAGCACGCCTGAGCTGGCGGCGTCCGAAAGGTCGGTCTCGCCATAGAGCACCTTCTGCGGACCACCACCACCACCGGTCTGGATCTTGTCCGCCAGCACCCGGCCTTCTGCTCTGGCCGAGCCCGCCTTACCGCCGCCGAGATAAACCGGACGCAGCAGCTGGTGGTCTGGATCCTGGTCAATCTCGGGAAGATAGACCTCTGCACGCAGCTGGCCAGAACACATCACCACGCCGCCACCAAACAACAAAGACAATGTTAAGATGGTCCACAGCTTCATCTTGGAGGTTGTTGTTGTTGTTGTTGTTGTTGAAAAGCTGGTGTAAAAACTGTCAAATTTAAGAACAAAATTGGTGATAAAACCCACCTTCAAGCACACCCACCCTAAACCCTGACTTTGTGCAAATCTGCATCTGCAGCTGCTGGGCCATAAGTTTGCACAATCCTTTGTTCGTATATATATTATATACATACTTCAATTATAATAAACTAAAATAACATACCAACAATCAGAATTACACCGCAGTCGCCATAAGCGCCAATATCAAAGAGAAAATGAATAGAAGAGTTTATTATTTTTCTTTTTTTTTTTTTTTTTTTTCTTTTTTACCACTTAACAAATAAACGGCCATCTGCGCTCTTTGCCTTTGCAAAAATCGCAATAAATCCACCCATAACCAAAACCACACCAGCGTAGATTTGCATACCAGAATAATTTGCATCATCATTACCGACAATAGCACCACCGATTGGCGAACCAGCCAAAGCACCAAATGCAATCGCTGCCGAAACTGCACCAACTCGTGTACCGATTTCCTTGACCGGTGAGATTTGGGCGATCAATGCCGGATACATTGCCAAGACACCACCGGATGCAAAACCGTATAGCACAGCAAAGATCACGATCGATGATTGACCAGACGCCAACAGCCAAAACGGGAGCACGACCAAACCAGACATGATCGAAACCAAAATGTAAACTGAGAATTTACCAATCGAGTCCGATAGCCAACCAGAAAGTAGACGTCCGGCAAACGAACCTGCGTTAAGGTATGCAACAAGGTGAAACGCAGCGGTCATATCAAGACCATTTGCCAATGCGTGAGATGCTACAAATGCAAACGGAACAAACAGCCCGAGGTAGATCACAGTGAGCGACAATGTGACAAGGAAAAAAACCGGATCAAGGTATGGTCTAAGATAAAAATGCACAAATCTGTAAGGCTGACGACCAGTCGGCGGGATCCGTGAGGTTGTGACCAATACCGTGACAAACGAAAATACAAACAGCATGATCGCGACAGAGTAGACTGCCATCTCAAACGACAATTGCTTTGAAACCGAATCAAACAAGAACGGAAGTGCGATACCACCAAACGACGCACCTGATGCCGAAACACCGAACGCAAGACCACGGCGCTTGGAAAACCAGGTCGTGATCGAAGCAGTGGTAGCATAAAACAGCATCGATGCACCGAGTGCAGAACACACACCCTGAGCAAGAACAAACTGGTAGTATTCAGTGCACAGCGCAGTCATGCAAGCACCAAGCGTAAGCAACACGCATCCGGGCACAGTCAACCATCGAGGACCGTACATATCACAGATTCTTCCACAAAACAGCCCGCCAATAGCCAAGATAAATGATTGTAGCGACCCAATCCACGAAATCGTCGACGGCGACAAGTCTGCAAGCTGATGCGTCTCATAATAGGCCTGGAACACACCAATCACGTTCATGTACCCAAACGAGCAGAATTGAGCAGAGAACCCACCGAGCGCTGCGAGCCACGGTCTGTATCCAACGTCGGGAAGATAGTACACCTCGCCGGCAGACTCAATCACGGCCTGGAAGGTGTCGTAGGTCATGTAGGTCGCGCACGTAGCATTGGTTGGGATCCGTCTGATGGCCGACATTGTGTTGAGCTTCGAGTCGAAGTATCCCGACTTGGACTGAATGTCATCATCGTCGTCGTCGTCGCCGCCATATGGTTCGTTGATAGACCCGTACATGATCGGAGTGTTCGAATTGACCGAAGCCAGAGACTCGCTCGAGTCCCGCCGATCCAAGGCCGACCCACCAGACGAGCTTGCTTCCGAGTCCTGCATTTCACGTTCCCAGTTAGTTGCCATATTGATATTAATCAATCCTAGTGTTGCTCTCTAAACTTGGTCCCCAGTAGTCAACCAAATCAAAACAAAGGAGCTCGCACGCACACCTTATATTCATTCAGCATCTCAACTCTGATCCGCCAATCTTTTTCCTTTTTTTTTTTTTTTTTTTTTTTCTCCCTATCGGTCCGGCTTTCCGCAGCCGTGCTCAAAAAAGGTCAATGGTCTGGTTCTCGTTTCGTCGTCGTCATCTGCGCTGATATCCGCAGGCCTCGAGCAACTTTTTTTGTGTTGTTCGCTTTTGGCCGCGAATGCGAGCCGCAGTGGCTCCTCCTCCCCACCACCACCTTCGCCCTCGGACATGACCGAACCGCCGGAGGCACGGTTTTTTGCTGCTTAAAGATATATAATATTATATCTACATAAACTTATATATATATATATATATATATGCCATTATGAATATACACTAGAGAAAAACCCTATACTACAATGCTGCGTTTGGCCCGATACGGCGATTTGTAAATACCGGGAACAGCGACCGACGACGGCGATAAAAAAAAACAACAGACACAAATCAAAGTTCAGTAGAAATAACAAAAAAGGATAACAATGTGTATGCAGTCGCACTGTCAATTTGATTGTTGTCGCATTCTCCACACTCCGACCTTTAACTTTTCAATCTCGTTTTGAGATACAAACTCGAGCCGTTGTCGCCGGCTCGCTGCCCAGCGCGGTACCCCATACAACCCCAACTTGACGTTCCACATGTCGTCGATCTTGCTTGGGCTCTCAATCAAGTTGGCAAACGTACATCTCACGTCTACACTAGACGAACCAATCAATGTGCGCCGTGTCGAGACTATATAGTTAGCCAGCCCCATATGACCTTGTTTTTTTTTTTTTTTTTGCTTCAACTTACCATCAGGAGGTACCACCAGTCGCTTGTCTTCTAAATTAAGCTCGGCCTGTCCTAAGCCGACTGAAAGTAACTTCCGTACTGTGTCGGTACTTCCATCGTCGTCGTCGTCGTCGTCGTCGGATATTTTACCATCATTGTACAACTCTCGTCGTGCTCTGCGGCCATGTCGATCTTCGGCGTATACAGTCAGCGACTTCCACAGTGCCTGACGATGTACTGAATTCACATCAAGATCCAAATATACCGACCAATATTGCACAGACTCAACCTTCAACCATGACAATGACGACAGCGGCGGTAATAAACACGGCGCAGTCATGTTTAGCTCTACAACCTCAGTCATATCGCCTACTTGACGTTTACATCCAACCGAGACCGGCAACACTATCGGTCGCTTGGTGTCGATATCTCGCACCACAAGGCATCGTTTACGACATGCAAATGTCCAGAAATGACGGAACGCTTGTAAATGCACTTGATTATCCATCACGTCATGCGGGAACTTGGGATAGATCGCGATTAAAACACCTGCAATCCCGAGCAAGCTCCTCCGCCCACCATCGTCATTTGATTCATCGGCAAAGTCAAGACTGTATTCTCCACCGCCAACAAACAACATCCCAAGTGACAGATGTGAAGCAAGATGTGACCCATATGACATGCTTGCGTCAATAGCTCCATGTAGTAATCGTAATCGTCGCAAAACATCTAAATCTCCAGTCCCAGCCATCACAACCGCGCATGACAATGCAACCGCACCTTGACATGTCCGTATTGCTGCTTTAGTCATTTTCTGATCATGCGAGCTTGCTGCTAATGACCCCATCCGAATCATCTGATCAAGATAATACACTAAACTATCTTTTGCTTCTAAATCGCCTGTGCCAGCAAATCTAACCGCAATCGCAACACATAATCCACAAACAATATTAATCAACGGTAGATCTTCACTATCAAGAACAATCAAATCCTTCAACGACGCACGTGGCCGCAAAAATGGTTGTATTGATGACATTACCCATTCCCGTGTCTTGCCAATTTTAGACCACATTATCAATTGTGCAGTTAGTGTACGGAGAAGCAACAAATCCGGTCGGACATAGTCAAGCAATACCTCGGTTTCGGGTACATTAACCTTGTCAGCCACACTCTCATCCTCTGTTTTTAAATAAATAAACAGTAATGCCATTATACAGCCTGCTGCGCTCTTGTCTAATACATGATGTTTCTGTGCAGACGCGCCACCAGCGATACCAGCACTTATTGATCCCATATTGAATCCATCATTGCTAGCTGTATTTCCGGTACCGATAGCCAACAACCGCTCCATAATACGTAAGTCGCCCAACACTGTAGCTTTAGATCCCTTGCCAATATTGATTAAACCAAGTGAAAATCCTGCTGCTAAAAGGTACCCTTCTTCAGGTAAATCTTGTGACTGAGAGTCTGTAGTTGTAGCATTATTTGTAGCTGAATTACTATTTCGACCTGGTCGTTTTGCAGTGATAATGCGCACTCCTGAAGCATTGAATTGATCTAACTCATTCATCAAAATCTCACTCATCCTTCGATGCTGGGTGTTATAATAAAGCAATCCAACACCCATGATACCAGCGGTCTGCATCGGTCCAGAAATATTTAAATCAGCAGATCCTGCAGGTAACAGCGCGACCACATGCACTGACAATACCTTTGTGATTTTCGAATCCATACTTCCTAAATGCGATGCTGACATTCCTAATAATAGTGCAACTGACGTGAGTGAGTGTTTTGGTCTGAGATAGTTGTACACATGCCATTCTGCTAAATGTCGTAAATGCCCGTTCAGTCCCAGTCCAAGCAAGAAACCAGCATGTTGATTCGATAATTCGTGAGGTTTATTAAACACAATCCAACTTCCAGTAATTTCCTTGGCGTCTTTCGAAACACTTAAACCACTTGCAACACCATTATGGAACAACCCCCACGCAATCACAGTTTCACTGGTAAGATTCTTCTCCATTGTGATTGTCGACATACTCGGTTTCAAAATAACATTAAAATTCATTTTAGGTATAGGAAATTTCTCAGTCACAAGTGGAACCCTTGCTGAATACAACAACGCAGCTCGTCCGACAGGTACCGCCAGAGTACGTTTTGAAATCAATCTGACCAATTCTTGTTGAGCAGTATGCATATCAGCTTCGCTACCACCCATCACCTGCCCGTTCTCAAATCTACCAGTTTGCATTTTTGTAGTCTGCAACAACTTTTGAACTTCGCCAATACGCCTATCTTCACGGAAAATCAGTCGTGAAATGTTCGCTCTGTCGACCTCAGACACACCATCCCATGGACCAAGACTGTCTTCAGTAGACAATGACGCTGAAATTTGACTCATGTCGCGCGGTATCTCATTAAAACTCTTATCAATTAGCAAGACCTCGATCTAGAAGATGAGTTGACGTACCGCATATTTTGATATTTCAACATCAGATCCATTTCCAAGCTCAATCATTTTTTTCAAATCCCGTCTTCCGACAAGTTCAAGTGCATCAACATCCCAGTCTGGAGGAGTATTTTCTTGACAACTCAAAATCACTTCTTTGAAGATCATTAATATACTCTCTGGGAATCGCTCAAGTTCATTCATCAACATCTTTCCAATTTCTGATTTAGAGAGCGTCGATGGATCGGCATCGAGCAAATACGTTGATGTTAAAATTTTTTTCAATACCTGTTCATACATGTCCTTGGCTGACGACGATAAGATTGTAAATACTGATTCAATGAACTTTGTGCGCAAAGTCAAGCAATCGAGCCTAGTTTTGGTCGACAACTGTACTACTTCTCCAGAATGTTGAAGCGCATACACATCACGAATCATTGGGAACTGAAATGTGGATGTTCCGATCAATACATCATACAAACTAGAGAATAAATTCGGCGGTTCATTAAATATGACTGAAGCTTGAAATCGTGCAACTTTCATTAGCTTTATAATAATAATAAAAAAATAAAAAGTTATTAGTCTCACCCTCATCATATGTAGTAATACTTGAATAATAAATCTTCCACTCGTTAGGCCAATCTAACCATCGAACTAATTGCCCCAGGAGAATACAAAGATCATTACCAGCATTATTTGACGCGACATCAAGCTTGAATTCTTCAGCCAGTAAATGCAATACAGCAACAATATACCCGCGTGTTGAACCCCAGTCAATTGTACTCGAAGTTGAGGATGCAAACCCATCAGCTAAAGAAGTGGCCAACTGCAATTGTCTTTGGAAATGCCAGTCAGCTGGGAATGATACAAGACTAGTCCATGACTGCAGTTCTAAAGGATTTGCTTGCCGATTCATTTCATCTGTATTTGCGGCCAAAAAATTTGACCAAGTATTGCTAGCAGTTGTCTTAACCGGCACTAAATCACTTTGCCCAGGTCCAATCCAAGCTGCAAAAAAGGCAATCAAGAATGCATCCCATTCACTCCTAACCTGATCAAGTCTGAATGCTGATGAATATAAATATCTGAACATGTCTTGCTGTACATGATCTAGAACCACATATATTGTGTCTAGCATTTTGGCAATAAAAGTCGATGATGGAGTTTGAAACACTTCTATCCGACTTGATTTCGAGAACTCACATGTAAGTGTTACCAAATTGCCCACAGCAAAATCTAGCCTGATAACGTCATTAGGCGTTTGCAAAGGCGGAGAATATGTCTTTGTATAAGGATTAAATATACGTATAGCACCATTAGGAAGTAACAATAACACGTTTGGCTTCCCTGATTTTTTGCTGGTATAAATCGGTACTGCATCGAGAGCTTCGAGCTTAATTGAATTTTCAAATTTCATTCGACTTGTCTCTAGACTGAACATAAGCAAAAGTACTGATTTCTGCTGTTTATTGACAAGACCAAACACCTGACTCTTAGAATCTGGATGCACATAACTGAAACAGTTGTCATCTATCTCAAACGGGAATGCCTCAACCAACGTCAACTCGATTTCCTTATTCAGATCTGTAGTACCGGTGATAGAAACCGCTCCAATATTTGGCATATCGACACCTTCTGGCATTCCCATCCGGTCCACAGTTATCGATAGATCAGCTTTTGATTGTGATACCTTACGTGTTGACAAATTGTTTGTATCTTCTGCCATCGAATGTAACATCGATGACCGACGTCTAGACATTGTCATGCGCTTTGTCGGCGCAGATCCACTTAAAGGAAGGTATTTGAGTTGATAGACATTGACTACTTTCAAATTGGTGTCATAAGTTACAGCTAACACCGATCGTGAGCCTCTGGGTTTGTAGTTTGAAACGTAGAGTATAGTTTCTGTATCTGTGAATTCCGATTTGGAGTCGATCCGTTGAAACTGCGATCCCCGTCCAACAAGACCAAAATCAGTCATTGGGTCGGATAATGTGAAAAATCGAGGCAGCGTGATATGGTCAGGAAAGTTGAACAGCGGATCGATCATGAGGTCGTGTGTCTGATCTGCAGCAATATCGCGCTCGAGCACGAGTCCGTTGTAAGTCGCAAACACCTTTGCTACCAAAAACGGAATATTAACAACATAGTGTGATCCATTGAGGAAGTATATATGTGCAATGCCGTGAAGAATGATAACAATTGCGCGCTGCAAAGTCGGTGGTTGCTTAGCCGGGGTAAGATTCCCGTACGACTTTGTAGTGCGATCGTAGTTGCGTAGGTCTTGGTCATTGAAATGTGTAAATAGTGCATCAATAACTGTATCTTCCGGGAACCCAAATTTGCGCCGTAAAAGTCCTGATTGAAACCAGTATACTGCGTTGTGGCACACCACCAGTTCATCGCTGTCGGACTCGATCTTCCGCTTCTTGATTTTTTCAGTGTCTGGAACAGGAGGTTGGATGGGTAAACCGAGATCAAACGTCGATAGGTAGACTGACATAATTTACTGTAATAGTGACATTCCGAGGCTTGTTGTTGATGAATAAAGTTTTACTTGTTGCTTCATAATGTGGACAAGTTTGTTTTTAGTCGACGCGTTTGTTTTTGTTGCCCTGACGCGCGATTGTTCGGTAACAACGCAATACACTTGTTCAAACAGATTTTATATATATAATGAATGACATTTACCAACTAACGAAACTCTAAACAACAATCTAAACACCAAATATAATTTACGCAGTACGCTCAAGTGCCTGTAATTTAACCAATTCTGAGTACTTCCCGTTCTTAGCCAACAATTCCTGATGAGTTCCCTGTTCGACCACCACACCACCATCGAATACAAAAATCACATCAGCATTCTGAATTGTCGACAGTCGATGTGCAACTGCGATTGTGGTACGTCCCTTGACTGCTGCGTCAAGAGCGGCTTGGACAACCTTCTCAGATTCGGAATCCAAGGCGGATGTGGCCTCGTCCAACAACAAAATCTTGGGATCTCGAATCAGTGCTCTGGCGATTGCGATACGTTGCTTCTGACCACCAGACAACAAAACACCCTTAGGTCCACAAACAGTATCGTATCCGTCTGGAAGCGATGACACAAAGTCGTGAATGTTTGCCAGTTTGCATGCGTTCACGATTGCTTGTTCAGTCACAGATTCGACGTCAAGTAATCCCAGTAATACATTCTCTTTAATTGAACCTGCATACAAAACTGGCTCTTGTTGCACCAGAGCAATATGCGATCGGTATGAATTGATCTCGAGCTCGGAGATATCATGACCATCTAAAAGTACTTGTCCAGCTAACGGTCTGTAGAATGACTCGATCAATGCGATCGTCGTACTCTTACCACAACCAGACATTCCGACTAACGCAGCATATTGACCCTTCTTTATATCAAGATTAAGTCCTCTAAGAACAGGCACGCGTGAACGAGTTGGATATCTAAAGTGAACGTCCTTGAATTCGATATCGCCTTTGACTTCGGTAAGAACCTTGCCGGTTCCGCTCCACACATCAATCTCAGGCACGGTGTCCATTAATTTGGTAATATTTGCAGCTGCAGATCTAGCTTTACCCATATCAGGCGCAAAAGAAAATACAATACCAGCGTAAGTGGATCCCCAAATCATACAAATAAAAGTGATGTAAAATTGGATGGTCGAATACTCTCCGCTAAACAAGAATCTGCTTCCCCACCAGAATGAAAGTCCCATGATAAAGAATGTAATGCCTTGGCACATACCATACAACACCGCAGACCTACGTGTAGCTGGTCTGGCGAGACGGACCTGAGATTCCAGTGCCTGGTGATATGCGTTGATAACTTCTTCTTCACGAGTAAGAGATACAACAGTACGGATCGCAGCAGCTGCCTCACATGCTTGTGCTGAAGACTTGCTATGTGCGGTTTTCATCCGCTCTTCAAATTTAGATTGCAACGAGAATCGGACATAACCACATCCAATCAACAGAGGTACACATGCTGCACACACAACCGCGATCTTTGGAGCTACCGACAAAGCCAAAATCAAACCGCAAACCACAGTCACGATCGCAGATAAGATCTGTCCAAGAGTCGCACCAGAAAGTCCCTCGACCGACTGTGCATCACGAGAGAGCGTGGTCGTGAGCGCACCAGTAGAGTTCTCATCGCGATCAAAGTAGGCAATGTCTTGACGAAGCATTTGACGGAATGACTGGTATCTAATCCGACGAATGAGCTTTTGAGCACAATAAGCAAGCGCACCGTTTGTACACACAAACGCAAAAGTTTCAAGGACTCCTAAAGCAAAGAACACACCAGCGAAAATACGAATTTGATATTTCATGTCGTCGTAATCTTGCAAACCAAAAGCACGAATACATGATGCATAGAGATATGATACCACAGGATATGCTAAGCCATTCACAACTGCAGACCCAAAACCAATCCACATCCAAAAGTGTTCTGGCGCAGAAAGCTTGTAGATTGAATAGATCAGTTCCGCAAGAGTGTATTGATGCTCTTCAGGTGCTTGAAGCTGGTCGACAATAATACTTGAGATAGATTTCTCGGTGATAGTCTTGGCTAAGGCCAAGTCCTCAGGAGCAGCAACGTCTTCAAGTTCAATATCTTCCTTAGCAGCCTCGTCCTTTAACTTTTCGATTTTCTGAGCCTGAACAAGAGAGAAGTATTCGCCGCGCTTATCAAGAAGTTGGTTATGAGTACCTTTCTCCACAATTTTACCCTTGGACATGACGACGATCAAGTCAGCATCACGAATAGTCGACAATCGATGAGCAATAACGATAGTAGTGCGTCCCTTTGAAGCCTTGTCGAGCGCGTCCTGGACAACGGTCTCGGACTTTGTATCGAGTGCAGACGTAGCTTCATCAAGTAGCAAGATTTTAGGATTTCCCACGATTGCACGTGCAATAGCGATCCGTTGCTTTTGACCTCCAGATAACAAAAATCCTCGTTCGCCGACGTCAGTGTCAAGTCCAGCAGGAAGGTTTTCAATAAAAGAATGTGCATTAGCTTGCTTGCAGGCTTCAATCACTAACTCGCGTTTTTCAACTTCAGAAGCATGCTCCCATTTGGTACCGATTAAACCGTGTTTGACATTTTCGTAGATTGAGCATGCAAATAAGATTGGTTCTTGACTGACCAAAGAAATGTTCTGACGTAACCAACGTACATTCAAGTCTGAGATTTCATGGCCGTCAAGAGTAATTGTGCCACCGACCGGTCGGTAGAAGCGTTCAAGAAGACCAATAATTGTAGACTTGCCAGATCCAGACGCACCAACAAGCGCGACAGTATTGCCGGCTGGGATGGTCAAGTTGAAGTTATTCAAAATTGTGACATCTGGTCGGGAAGGATAGATGAATTGAACGTTCTTTAGCTCGATTTCACCTTTAACTTGATCCAGAGTAGCCCCAGTAGGTAAACTTGAATCAACAGCCGATTGACGGTTGATTGTTCCAAAAATCTTTGACGATGCAGCAACCGCGTTGGTTATGTTCTTGATGTACGGAGACATATTTGATACTGAGAAGTTTCCTTGCATCATGGCCATCAACACAGACACCACATCACCAACTTGAAGTTCGTCATCAGCTAAGAATCTAGATCCTTGGAAAAACGCAAGTGAATAGTTGCAGTAGATGCCAAGCCACATTAAACCAATCATCAATCCCTTATAATTTAGCAAAATTTATGCTCAAAAAAAAAAAAAACCAATTAGTACCAATTAACTCACCAAAGCGAGACCTGCTCTCAAACCCCACATCTCAGTAATTTCCAAAAACACATCGTATTTATCTGCAAGTCGGTCTTGGATACCGAATGCCTGAACATTGCGAACCGAAGAAATGACTTCCTCAGCAAGTGAGCCACCGACCGAGTATCCAGTCATTGAGTTACGGAAGTATGACACCATCTTACGAGACACATAGCTCACGGTGACGGCCATGAACACAATAATTGACAATAAGACAAACGTGAGTTTATATGACCTCACAAACGCAACCACCAACGCAGCAATGAAACATACAATGTTCATGGTCATTAAACTGATCTTATCTGAAATACCTTCCTGGATTACAATCGTATCTGATGAAATCCGGGTGGTGATCTCGCCCGAGCCCAGCTTATCAAAATATCCAATGTTCTGCTTCAGCGTGGCTTTGAGATATTCCTCACGAATACGAGCCGAGATGACCTCGCCCCGGTCTGTTAAGATGTAGGTACCGATAGCGGAAAATACAAAGTCAGCGATACCAATATAGACAAAGAACAACGCGAGCCGGTTGACAGTCGGTTGTAAATCCATCGGTTGACCGTCGTAGCGGTTATAGGAACTGGTCGAGTTGTTGAACTCATCATACGAGGTCGAGTTTGAGTAGTAGCCGGCGGTTTGAGTCGACACTTGAGTGAACGCCTGGGTGATATTTCCAAACACAATCTACAGGTTAGGTAAGATTTGATTGTCACTTTAGTAAATTTGAAACTTACTGTCATCAAAGGTCTCATAACACCGGACAAGGCGCTTGCAAAAACGCCGAGCACGAGCAAGAACTTGTCGGTCCTAGTGGCGAACGTGAACATGGTGAAGAATGTCGCTTTAAAGTCCGGAACCTCGACCTGCTGGCGAAGCAAGGTTGCAGTTTCTAAAGACAGACTGGAGAATTCATCAGTCTTTTCTAAACTCAAAGGTGTAGTCTCGGTAGCGGTGACCAATACACTCTTCTCTTCGTCATAGGAGCCGTCTTGATCCTTTTCATCTATAGACGGCGACAACGAGCTGGAACTGGAAGCTCTGCTCCAGAATTTCATCTTGGCTAACCGAGTATAAGACGCAAGCCAGCTACACCAGACAAAACTAAAGCACGACTAAAGGTGCGGGACATGACAGCGCATACATACATATATATATATATATATATATGTATTATCATATATATACACTACACCGCCGGCGCCCCCCGGTGTAACGGTTGACCATGGCAAATTTGCGCCGCAAGATGTGACTCGCACAGTAAAAAAAAAAGTGTGGACTTGAACTGAAGATTTTGCCGTGGAGCAGCTGTCAGCACGCAGGAGCAAATTATACGCTCGAATGTAACAGCACCAAAAAAAAAAAAGTGCCAACGTTGTCCGGAGATCATGCGGACTGTTTCTTGGCTTGTTGTGGGACGACCAGTGAGAGTGATTGCGCAATTACATACAAAAAAACATCGTCAGCCGGTCGCTGATTGCGTGCTTTTAAGCTTATCGGTGGTGGCGGGGTTGGGGTTCAATACCCTCCTCCACCACAGATTTGTTCCAGTGGAGCGCCTAAATCAGCACTGAAAAAGAAAGAAAAAAAAAAAAGGGAAAAACTGCCATTTGCACCACCACCACAAGCGTGTGCGAACTACACACAATTTTCTGTTGTTGTCTTTTTTCTTTTTTTTGTTTTATCCCTGTCATTTGTCTGTTTTTTGTCCCGTCATCACCAAAGCAACCCAACCGCGCGGCTGGTGGACGCGAACACAAACAGAGCGAGTTCTGTTTGAGTATGTATATGTACAGTACATAATCGAGCGCTGGCTGCTCACGAGGCTTGGATATTCCTTTTTTTTCTTTCTTTTATGGAAGCGGGATACATCAATGCATCATCTATATCTATGTACTAACTTAGATATCTTTATTCAGACCACATAAATGCGTGCCTTACAATAACCCTCGCCCTCACCCTCACCCTCACCCTCACCCTGGCCCTGACCTTTTACCCTTTACGATCGCCGCTGGGCTCTGATATCTCGCATCAACGTACTTCACAGCAACCACAAATCCATGGCAGAAAAAACCTTGTCAAAGTGCTCGTGCCAGCGCTGCAAGCGACGGAAGGTCAAGTGTGACAAGGCCTTGCCGCATTGCTCGGTATGTGTGTCGCGCAACCTGCCGTGCGAGTACGTTTGGCCGCGACCGCCTCGACGACAGAAGCGAAAGCACGAGAGCGATGGCACTTTGGTAGTCGAAGACAACCGGTCAAGGTTCTATCCAATGTGAGTTTCTCTTTCAATGTGATGAGCAGATCCGAGCAATTTCTAAGATGTAGGCGCTCGTGGAACATGGAGCTCAACGCGTACCAAGCGTGTCTCGAAAGCGACGACGACGATGACGACGACGACCGGGAAGAAATCACATCGCTGCTGCTGGGAGGCTCAGGCTCTAACGATATCGCACTGGCAAACTTGCACCCGTCAGCGCCGACGATTTTTGCTCTATGGCAGATCTTCCTCGACAGGGTGCACCCGCTATTCATCGTTGTGCATCCGCAAACTATGCAGCGGCAGATTCTGGAAACATGTAACGACCTCGTCGGCGCGAGCGAAAGCAGACACGCGCTGATGTTTGCGATCTATACCGCGGCAGTGGCGTCGTTGTCGGATAACGACTGTCGACAGAAGTTTGGCGAATCTCGCAAGACCATCCTGAGTCGGTATGTCTCGACGGCCAAATCAGCGCTTGCGGCAGCCAGATTCGAACGGTCGCTTGAGTTTGATTGTTATCAGGCCCTGGTTATTTTCATTCTCGCGTCGTCTGGATTTGCCGACTCTAATTCATTATGGGTCTTGACCGGAGCCGCCATCAGACTTGGACAAAGATTAGGGATGCATCAGTCGGCCAAATCGTTGTCTGTATTTGACTGTGAGATGAGAAGACGACTGTGGTGGAATGTGGTACTGCTCGATGGTACCTTCTCCAAAGTGTGCCACGCTCCACAGTTGTCGTCAATGTCGATGAACAGTCAGCTGCCTTCGATCGTGCGAGATAGCGACTTGACCCCGGAGATGACAGAGTTGCCAACCCGGAATGTATTTGGTACCGGCGAGATGAGCTTTGTTGCGTTGCGAATCTGCGTTACTCAGTTTTTAAGGGACGTGGTCAAGACTAATAAAGACCATGGGTACACATGGGACCAAATTACCGCAAACTCACTTGCTCACAAAGAGGGACTGGATCGGTTAGACCGGTTTAGAGATCGAGTACGTACTGAGATTCTGCAATATCTCGATGTTTCGGTGCCGATTCAGTATATGACGTTTCATTTCGCAGAGATAATCTTAAACAAGATGCGGGTGATGATTTTGATGATCCATGGTGGTCCATCGCAGGAGCCGGTCGCGGTTACTGCAGAAACCGAAGCATT
Organism: Myxozyma lipomycoides; assembly: GCA_030564125.1. NCBI lineage: Eukaryota > Fungi > Ascomycota > Lipomycetes > Lipomycetales > Lipomycetaceae > Myxozyma > Myxozyma lipomycoides. The sequence continues at coordinate 60,524 of JAJLTW010000060.1, forward strand.
TACATTTGCAACTTCTGCGCTGACCCATACTGCGCTGCTGTTTGCGCCAATCAGCGAGCCGTTTACGTGGCACATGAGGTCTACAAGCCATATGGCAATACCGGGGTGCGTATTTGTGTTGAATGCGATCTCGCGCTCTACCCAAAGCAACAAGACCGACGACGGGTGGAAAGCAGTGCTTGGGTTTGTGACGCTGTACACTTCATTTGGACGACAGAAACGGGGTTATATATGGGAGATGTTGCAATCAGCACTTAACAAAGCATTGGCGCAATGTCCGCCTCTCGACACCTCCCGGCTATCTGAAGATGAGATAGAGTTTTTAAGGTTGATGATACAACCACCGCCATCACTTACTCCGGACTTGTCTTGTGCACCACCGTCGTCCGAAGAATCGAACTCGGATATCTGGGGACAGCTGGGATTCGAATTGGATGGTCTGTCGTATTTCAAATTCGAATGAGCGAGGAGCGAACTGGTGGTAATACATATCGATGTAACAAGTATTCATATAGTAATAACCAACTGCATAACTTAATGGTCTTGACAAAAACTAAAAGACCTTGCTTGATAAAATACGCTGTGTCAAGCCTAATTAATAGCAGAGGAAACCCCCTAACCCCCCCCCCCGGCCGGCCAGGGGTTCATTTCGGGGTGTGTGGATTCGGGCCCGACTCGCTCCCGAACTTTGTTATTTGACGATCTCAGCTGGTGCTGTCGGGGGGGACAATTCAAAAGTATCGACGGACAAAATGCAGACAACAATCATCACCGGAAGCATGTCAAAGTATTCGTGCAGCTGCTGCAAGAACCGCAAGGTCAAATGCGACAAGGTCCTGCCGACGTGCACGTCGTGTGCATCGCGACGAGTGGTGTGCGAGTACGTTGCTCCTCGACCGCCTCGACGGAAGAAAATAAGCCAGGACCGATATTTTGACGAGACAGAGTCAGGCACGTTGGTGGTGAAGAACAACAAGTCGCGGTTCTACGCGTCGAATGCGTGGAACATGGAATGCGCTGCGCTGCAGCTGCGGATGCTGAACGACGATGATTGTCTCGACAGCGATGCTGACGACGAGTCCGAAGACGCTGCGTCGTTGCTGTTGGGCCTGGCGGGATTGCAGCCAAAGGATGTGGTATTTGCGAGTGTGCATCCGCCGGTGTCGACGATATTCAGTTTGTGGCAGGTCTTTCTTGACCGGGTGCATCCGTTGTTTCGGGTGGTGCATCCGTCGACCACCCAGCGGCAACTGCTCGAGTGGTGTAACAACCTTGGTGATATGAACGAGAGCAAGCACGCGTTGATGTTTGGGATTTACTCTTGTGCGATTTGCTCGCTGAGCGACGGAGAATGCCGCCAGCGGTTGGGCGAGCCGAAAAAAACTGTATTGAATCGATATGTGGTTGCGGCCAAGACCGCATTGGTCGCGGCTAGATTTGAGCGGTCACTAGAATTCGAATGTTATCAGGCATTGGTGATTTATGTGATTGCAGCTACCGGGTTTGCCGACTCGTATTCGCAGTGGGTCATGACTGGTACCGCAGTACGGATTGGTCAACGTTTAGGAATGCATCAATCTACACCGTCATTAAGCGTATTTGATGCTGAAATGAGACGACGACTGTGGTGGCAAGTTATTCTTCTTGACGGATTTTGTTCAAAGCTATGTAGGGGTACGAATATATTACCAATGTCTCCAGATTTGATCTTACCAACAATCATAAGGGATTCTGATTTGACGCCTGAAATGACTGAATTCCCACCGGCAACTTATTTTGGTGGCGAATTAAGTTTTTTTGCATTACGTGTTTATCTCACTGAATTTCTTCGAGATACTGCAAAGTATAACCGGGAGAAAGGATTGTCATGGGATCAGATGAGTTCGATTTCGAGGAAAGAAGGTCTAGATCGACTTGCTCAACTTGAAGCAAAAGTTAAGCATGACATTATACAGTCGCTTGACACATCTATACCGATTCAATATATCGCATTTCATCTTTCCCATGTGATTTTGACCAAGATGCGATTGATGATGAATATGTTAGTATTTGACACCACCACACCGAAACAATCGATCGTGGTAACGTCTGAAAGTGATGTATTTGCAGTTGCAATCAAAGCATTGGTTCATTCTAGTGCTGCATTTGCACCGATTGCGGAATCGTTTATGTGGCACTTAAAAGGATCTTTTCAAATGGCATTGCCCGGATGTGCGTTCGTATTGAACGCGATCGCTTATTCACAACCGGGAGACAAAGCTGATGAGGGCTGGCGAGCGGTAATTGATTTAATTACATTGTATAATAAGTTTTATCAACGAAAACGGGGTTATTTGTATGATATGGTTCAATCGTCGTTTACTAAAGCCTGGAGCGTATGTGGTCCACAATTTGATACGACGTTACTGGCTAAAGAACAACAAGTCGCGATTGGTAGTATGGTCCAAAGTATGATCAATACACCGTCATCGTCAACACCTACGGTATCATCAACAAACAATCTAGATTGGGATTTTTGGTCTAGTCAGTTAGGATTGGACATGGAGAACATATCATATTTCAATTTCGAATAGTAAATGCCCATCGTTAATTCATTATATAATTTAATCTTTTTTTTTTTTTTTAATTCTCCCAACATTCTTTTACAAACCTAGCCATTGCAACTTTTTTGGTCGATATAGTTTTAACCCAAGGATGTGATAACATTTGTCGTGGACTTGCTCGTTTTTTGGTATCTTTTTCTAAACAACATGCCAAGAAATGATGGAATCCCTCGCTCCATTTGACATCATCATCAAGTAATTTTGGTGGTGGCATATTCACAATATATGTAAGTACCTCGATTGGCATTAATGGTGGTTCACCCGGTGGAGGAAATGGGAATCTATGTTGGGCAACCTCCATTAATGTCAACCCCAACGACCATACGTCAGATGTAACCGTATATGGCTGTCCTTGGATACGTTCTGGTGCCATATAATACGACGTACCAGTGAATGTGGTCGCGAGTGAATTAACCACTTCACCTGATACTCCAAAGTCGCATAACTTGATCTGTCCGTTACCATCGAGCAAGATATTCTGGGGCTTGATATCTCGATGGATTATCCTTCGGTCATGAAGATATGATAACCCAGACAATACGCCTTCTGCAATCTTGCCCAATACTTTTTCACCAATCCTGCCGCCGCGTGCTTTGACGTGTTCATAAATCGCATCCAAGCTTCGGCCGGCACAGAATTCCATCGCGATCGAGATACTCGCATTCTGTTCGTTCACAAACCTACCATAGTATTTGACAATGTGTGGCGAGTCACAGGTCTTATTGAACAGTAATTCCCTCAAAATCTGCTTTCTGATTTCCGGATTCGGATTGGCTGGGATTGTTTTGAGTGCGAATATGATCTTGCCTCGCTTAAGTCTGCACTTGGTAACGCTTCCACTGGTTCCCTCGCCCAACTTCGCCAGCTCGACGATCTCGGCCGTGGTCGAGACCCGATCCCACCCGTCGTCGTCAAGATCGGTGACGTCTTCAGACACGCTGAGCTGCTCCAGTTCGTCGGCCACGTCAACCGCCGGCCGCGGCCTTAGCAGCAGCACCGGCGACGACGACGACGACGACGCCGGCGACTGTCGGTGGTTGTTGTTGTCCGACGACAGCGAAGGCTTTGGCGGTATCGACAGCGACAGAGGCTTCAGTCTCGGAGACATTCCGCCGCCGGCAGATGATGTGTTTGGAATGTTCAAGAACGGTGGGACCGACATTTTGCTGGTGTTTGATATCCGGAGCTGCTGCGATGCTAGCTGGTTAGCATCGGTCGCCTGTGTTAAGCCCAATCATTGTCCAGACGACCGACGACGCGACGACGCGTGGAGGGAAGCAATGTTCACGTTACGTAAGCGGGTGCCCACATTAACTAGTTAGTTGGGTCGACATGTGAAGCTACATTCTAGATCGATTCAATTCTCTATAATCTGTGACGTTGTCGTAATATGACTATGGAGAAAATCTAAGTAATTTTCAGCGTTTAAATGACCTTCTTCGTAGCAATATAATTATGGGTTTGTTGTATAAAGGAAAAATGTGTTTGAAGCTTGGGGGCATCAAGTTCGTTCAGAGTCACATAAAATGATTCAATTGCAATTCTATCACTAGTAGCGTGTTACCGCCGTCAGATTAAATTTGCTTCTATACCTTGCCCCGTCTATACTTTCATAATCTCTGCAGGATACTCTAGACCGATCTGTCCACGCACCTTATCCATCAACGACATCACATACACGGTCTCGTCAAGAGAAATATGATCACTCTCTTTCTTTCCAGCTGCAATATCTCTTGCAAATTGATCTGCTTCAAAAATTAATCCATGAATACCCTCCGGAATAGGAAACTCAAACAATTGCTGCTCCTCATTCGTACGACGGTACAAGAACTTGCTTGGGCTTTCAGTCACGTCTGGAACCACAATCTCGCCGTGAGTCCCAACAATTCTAACTCTCGAATCCTTCGGCGCAGCGCCAGTCATATAGCAACTCGCAGTCGCGATCGCATTGAGTCTGGGGAAAACTTGGGTGACGGTAGTACACTCGTCTACAGCCGAGATCTTGTCAAAGATTGCAGCCGACACGACGGTCGACGGAGGAGTCTGGTTATTGTCTGGGTGGTTGTACATAATCATCTGGATCCAAGTCAAAGGATAGATGCCTAAATCAAGCAATGCGCCGCCGCCGAGCTCAGGAAGGAACACTCTAAATTTGTCGCGGTTCTCGGTTGGCAATTTGTATCCAAGCACGGCGTCGATCGAGATCAACCGACCAATTGCGTTCTCTTCAAATATCATCTTCTGAATCGCCTTACTGGCAGGAAAGAATCGGGTCCAGATTGCTTCTTGCAGAAACACACCGTTTGCCCTTGCAGCAGCAACTAATCCGCTAGCCTGCTTCTCAGACATGGTGAATGGCTTCTCAACCAGAACATGCTTCCCTGCCTTAATTGCCTCCAGAGCAACCTTGTAATGATGCGAGTGAGGAACTCCGATGTAAACTGCCTCGACCTCAGGGTCGGCAAACATTGACTCGTAAGAACCATATGCCGTCACACTACCTTCGACGCCAGCAGCAGAGCTGTTGATAAACGCCTGCGCTTTAGCAACCGAGCTGGAAGATGCAACCGCAACTAACTTGTGTGCGACATCAGTCACGCCTCTAGATACTGGATCAAAAAGAATGTCCCGTGTGAACTTGTCCGAGATCTGGAAAAAAAAAAAAAAAAAAAGAAAAGATGATTAGCCAACGTTTCTCAGTTATCGATCATAACTAACGACAATCCACAAGACCAACTCACCACGCCTGGCCCAACAATGCCCCAATTAAGTGTAAAAACCATTATGATCTAATGCACATCAAACTATCTTCTCAATAGTCAATAATGTAAGCAAACCAGTGCTGCATTCGCCCACAGCGAAACCAAGGTCCCCACCACTATGCATATATGTAAATGTCCTCCCCGGGCCCTAACCCATCTGGTTATCTCATACAAACCCTAGTCTTGCACATACTTAAACCCTAAGTAATATTGTGTCACACAAATTTGCGCCACGTGCTGCTGCGGCGGCGGCGCTTGTGAGTTCTAACTGAATTGGGCAAAATAAAAACACCAGTGCTCTTTGACATTTATTCTTCTGTCTCTGGTGAGATCTCGTCGCGCATATGGTCTATGTATCCACCTCTGTATCAGCACTGTATTGGCAGTGTGAATGACATTAATATAGGTGCTGCCGCTGCTATGCCGTACCTCCATCACGATAAGCAGAGATTGAAGCGTCTGACGTCAAAGACACGCCGCTTTCTTGTTGTATCTCGATTTGCTCTTGATTAGCATTCTAAGGTTTTAGGAAGTTGATGTTTTGGTCAGCAACGCTGGCGTGGTACTGTAACACTTGACCTTGATGTCCGGGTTCGATTTGATCATTGTTTCTTACGAGCAACGTCATCGGCGTATCGCGATGGTTCTCTTGACGCTTCCAGACCAACTTCTGGCCAAAGCTCTGCTGACCCATACGATATTTCTAACAAAACCGGTTCTTAGTAACATGTAAAACCTTATTAATGTTGATACGTTATATTGCAATGAATTAACCAATGAGAGTTTAATCAAAGGGTGATTTGGCTTTTTATTAGCAACACTTGTGATCTAGGCGGTTAACCAAGTTATTGTAATAACTAACTATTGATATTTAATTCAAGCGTCTTACATAATCTGAAAGCCCAGTTTTGTTAAGTTGACTACAATATTATCGTTGGATCAGAGATCAAGAAACTAAGGATGTTAAGGCAAACAGCTCGATTTGCTCTTCGGTAAATCACTATAAATATTATTACTAATTTAATAAGCTACCATATCAGCTAATCCATCAAGTTCCCTGTCAAAGTTTTTATGTTGAGCGATGTTGAACGCATAAAGTTCAATAAAGTTCTTCCCATCCTTGAGGATCTTAAAACCTTCACGTAAACTCTTCGGTTCCTCAACACAACATGACGTGACCACACCGTAAGATTGAACCACTTCTGAACCAGTTGCAAACGTTAATCCATCAACACCTGCAAATGCAGTTTCAAGAAGTGAAATACCGTTTCCGCTAGCGCCAATCGCCTTGAGATGGCCAAATGCTTCGCGTAACCAGTGAATGGCACGGCCTGTAGTCTTTAATGTCTTAATGTGATCACCGCTTGGAACAAACACCGAGTCGAATAAAGTCGATCGCATACCTTCAAGATGATGATCCGGCGTGACTTCTCGGCCATCATTCGACTTCACCGGCTGCCTCTTGGTTCCGATCGTGAACACAATAGCACCTGCTACTTGCATAGTGGATTTGACCAATTCATACACCATAAAATCAAATCCATCACCCACAATAATCGCAATGCGACGACTGGCAATAGTGGGTTCAAACCCAAGCTTTTCTGGAGTTAATTCCAATTGGGATAATCTTATGGTGGTTTGTCCCCCGTTAGGATGTTTCTGTGACGTTGGAGTTGGTGCACCGACTTGTTTGGCAACTGCCTGTGCAAGTTCAATATGAATGTCGCAAAGTCGTTCAACTATTCTTTCGTATACGATTGGGTCATCACAATGATCAAGTTCAAAGCTAAGAGCTTTAATAATATGCTGCTTCTCAATTGGTGCAAGCGAGTTCCAAAACAACTGAGCTTGATTGAAATGCTCCTTAAACTTATCTGAATGCAATCGTTGTTTTATGGCCGCGATCTTTTCAGGATAATCCACATAAGAATCGCCTTGTTCCAATGCAGCCGGAGGTACAGAATTATAGCGATTTGGCCAGTAATTCACTTTTCCTGCCGAAATTCGATGACGCATTGCGCCGTCACGATGATTGTTCATTACTGGACACACTGGCCTATTGATTGGAAGTTCCTGCCAGTTGACACCGAGTCTTGACAATTGGGTATCAAAATAAGAGAAATTTCGTCCTTGTAACAATGGATCATCTGAAAACCCGATTCCAGGTACGACATGACTAGTACAAAACGCAGCTTGCTCCGTCTGCGTGAAAAACTCGTCTACATTTCTGTTCAGTGTGAGCTCACCGATATACCTAACCGGAAGCAAATCCTCAGGCCAAATCTTGGTAGCATCCAAAATATCAAAATCAAACTCATCCTGCTTCTCCTCTGGGCATACCTGAATACCAAATTTCCATGTAGGAAAGACACCATGCTTAATTGCCTCCATCAAGTCCTTGCGATGAAAATCTGGATCTTGACCGGCAATTTTGAGTGCCTCATCCCATACAAGAGAGTGAACACCAAGTGTAGGCATGAAATGGAATTTAACAAACGACCGTTTGCCTTCAGCATTGGTTAATGTGAACGTGTTCACACCAAAACCTTGCATCATTCGATAGGATCTAGGAATTGCACGATCAGACATCGCCCACCTGCCCCACATTAGTTTTAAATTCTACTAGTTACCATTTCTTCTCTTCTACTTACATAAACATATGAGTAGCCTCAGAATGCAAGTACTGAAAATCCCAGAAATTATTGTGCGCAGTTTGTGCTTGAGGGACTTCGTTATCAGGTTCTGGTTTTGCAGCATGGATTACATCCGGGAACTTGATTGCGTCCTGGATAAAAAATACAGGAATGTCGTTTCCAACAATATCCCAGTTGCCTTCTTCAGTGTAAAACTTGACCGCGAAACCACGCACATCGCGAACAGTATCAGCACTACCACGAGATCCCAAGACGGTAGAAAAACGAACAAATACAGGTGTAGTGCGAGAAGTGTCGGTCAAGACACCAGCAGAGGTGACGTCTTCTGCGCTTTCGTAGAGCTTGAATTCGCCAAATGCACCGGTTCCGCGAGCATGTACTACGCGCTCTGGAATGCGCTCATGATCGAATCTCGTGATCTATACACGTCATTAGTGAGTTCAGCAAGGTTTATACAGTGAAATCACTCACTTTCTCACGTGAAAAGCTATCTTCAAGCAACAGCGGACCTTTACGGTCTCCAGTCGAGGCAGAAAGCCATATATCAGTATTATTCTGCTTGACGCCAAAGTCACTAGTGAGGTTCTGACCGGACGACGGGTGGACTGTGTCAACCTTCATATCAGCAATTTTCTGCGTTGTGGTTGCCACGTCTGCCAATTTGGATTTAGTGCTCTGTACTGCTTCTTTCAATACTGATGTCATGATGCTTAAAGTAGTGATGATGTTAATAGGAACATAGCTCTGAATCTTCTCGAGTGACCTTGCATTCTGAATTTATATCTCCCCCATAGCTATCACCCACACGTCATTTAAACCGGTGAAATCAGTCTATGTATTACCGAGCGAGTGGGACTAATGACAATCCTATCCAATCTGGAGCTTAACTTTTCATTTGTAAAAGTGACGCAGGTCGCCTGGCCCAAGAAGGAAACTACCTTCAACAAACCCTTCCCGATATCACTCGAAGGGGATCCAATCGTCACCTAGCATTTGAACTTTAATGTCCAAACCAAGTGAATAAGTTATGTCATTTTCGCCTTGATGCGGATGTTCTATGCCTGAGTTTGGATGTGATCGCCTGGCCCAACTGCTGCCCCGCCCCTGAATACACATCTGACTCTCGGCTATTAAGATTAAGATTTGGGCATGGAAGTTCACTTCCGAAGTGCGAATGATGGCGAACACTTTTTAACACATTTGTTTAAACAAGAATTTAGATTAATATTTGATTTTATGATGAGTCATGCATAACGGTTACTAGATTTATGAGTGCCGCTCCGATGATATCACGAACTCGCTTGTTCAACAAGAACGAACCACCATGAATCCACAGGTATCCTATGTAGGTAGACCAAAATAAAACTATATGAACAAAACTATACTACGATTCAGGCAAAATACGTGAAATACGTATAACTACTAAATAATACGATTCAGTACTTCTAAATTTTTCTAGATTCATCTTATCAGTCCCAGGCCGTACAGTCTGACTTGGGGGCGGTTGAAGGAAACGAGGCAAGAGTCTCAATAGCGTAGTGATCGATGACAATAAGATTGCACAGCTTGTTACATCACATTCGGGCGTACTATCGGTACCGGAGATGAAAGAAGCAGCTGCAACACATTCGGGCGTACTATCGGTACCGGAGATGAAAGAAGCAGCTGCAAATTTATGTTTCACCTTTTCGGAAGATGCAGCGGTCAACGTAAGGGCCTTCTGCATAGAGAAACTTGAAAACTAACTTCACGTACCCTAAGACACCCGTGTGCAAGAACTTGAATGGGGTTATCCGTATGTACATTGAAAGGTTTCGAGACTTCAAAATTTGACTTTCTTTAGGGAAATTGCCGGTGACTTCCTTCTCTGTTAATCTAGCACACAAAAAGGCCCATATTTATTGAAGCTTAATCGTAATAATTAAACCTCTTTTTAACAAAATCTTCAGTCTTTCTGCTCAAGACCGAAACTTCTCTGACTGCTTTTGTAAGAAGGATAGGATGCTCAATCTGGGCGTGGAAGTGACTAGTTAGTTCCGACAAGAATAACTGGACATCTTTTTTGCTGCTCCGCTAATACAAGCTGAGCTGGCAACTTCCCAAGAGCAGAAAATCACAGCACCTTGGGCTCTTGGACTACCGCAAGCAACTTCCATCGCCGTGACAGCGGATAAGGATGTAAGGAATCTCACTCAATTACTTACAAGCTAAGGGCTTAGTACCACGCGGTGGTGAACATACAAGGTGGTCTTGTTAAGATTCTCAGGATGTGAGATCCTAGAGGTATATTCCGATGGAACCTCGGATGTTTGTTCCGCGTAGGGAACTGAGCACCTATGCGATAGGCTGCTTGATCAGCGGA